>NQII01007103.1:0-13386 GCA_002778355.1 Clitarchus hookeri | reverse complement strand
CGCTGTGGCTGAGCGGTTAGCCTGCTCACCTCCCACCAAGGCGAACCGGGTTCAATCCCCGGCCCTGTCACTCCCGGATTTTCACATGTGGAAATCGTGCCGGACGATGCCGCTGGTCGGCGGGTTTTCTCGGGGATCTCCCGTATCCCCCGCCCTTCCATTCCGGCACCGCTCCCTACTCACCTTCGGCTCTCAATACCTCGGCTGTTAAGAGCCGACCAAATGTCGCAACTGACCCCAAAGCAGGGCTGAGTGCGGTGGTCTTTGTATTGCCCTCCTCCTCGGGGCGAAGCTAGCGCTGCGCATGTTTGACGTGGAGTTGTGTGCGGCTTGGCAGGACCCGTACGCGGAGCCGGGGAACGACACCAGGAACGTGGCTTCCTTCAAGGTGGCCGTGGCTGTGGAGGACGTCCAAGACATGCCGCCAGTCTTCGTCTCAGCACCCGCCCTCACCCTGCTCAGCCNGCACGAGGTGGGCTCAAGAGGCCGTGCCACCCGCCACAACGAAGTTTTTTAATTTATTTATTCCTCAATCAAATTAAGGAGGATTTATTGAAAAAAATGCAACAATAGAAGCGCAGCTGATTACTTTACCCGCCATTACATACATTACATATTAACTATTAATAAATATTTATTCAACAATTAACTTAATACAAAATTTTATCAGTTGATTCATTTTCACCTTTTAACGAAGACAAGTGAACATCTATTAGCAATCGGGTACAATAATTTGCACAGAAACATGAAATGCAATGCTTCTATAAGGAAAAATTTTCAGTAATGACCCTGGCTCTTCTGTTATGATACTAAAACGAATAATTTCTTAATAAGGAGTGATACAGCCTCTCAACCCCTTAAAGTACACATTAATTTTTTCACTTCAGGTGTTGCAACAGAGGACATTTTTGGTGTGTACAGTACTCTCTAATTTCTTATAACTAGAGACCTGAAGAATTCGCGGATTCATTTTGGGACAAGCTAGAATTCAAAACACGTGCGTTTATATAANACTAGAGACCTGAAGAATTCGCGGATTCATTTTGGGACAAGCTAGAATTCAAAACACGTGCGTTTATATAACTTTAACCGCTGGTCCACACGGTGTTTGACAGCTCCTGGAGAACGGTGTCCGATCGTCGCCTTCCACTGTGACCGTAGACAACCAATGTGCAGTTGTTATCAGAATATTTGTACATAAAACTGTAGAGTCTAGCCTGCAGATCATTGAACTCGCGAATTTTTCAGGTCTCTACTTATAACAAATTACGTTTTGTAACCTACCGAAAGAGTTTACATATACACATGGCACAAGAAGCAATAAATTATAAAATAGTTGGTGAGTCAGTTGCAACCAATAGCATTGTCCAGGTGAAGGTGCTGCCCGTATTAGTGTTAGCTTCTGGATTTGNGTTGGTGAGTCAGTTGCAACCAATAGCATTGTCCAGGTGAAGGTGCTGCCCGTATTAGTGTTAGCTTCTGGATTTGTACAGCGTAGACCATGATTTCACATATTCTGCGACATGTCAGACGTGAACGAACATACTTGGGATACTAATATGTTAAAGGGTTGCGGTTCCGGCCTACATAGAGCTTTTTTTTCGCGTTTGAGAAGTNGTTGGTGAGTCAGTTGCAACCAATAGCATTGTCCAGGTGAAGGTGCTGCCCGTATTAGTGTTAGCTTCTGGATTTGCACAGCGTAGACCATGATTTCACATATTCTGCGACATGTCAGACGTGAACGAGCATACTTGGGATACTAATATGTTAAAGGGTTGCGGTTCCGGCCTACATAGAGCTTTTTTTTCGCGTTTGAGAAGTGGCATTATTAAAATTTTATGAACCACGTAAAAGCTCTTGAATGTTAATATTCGTTGCTACGGCCGCAAAGCTTTTACACATTTGACTACTATGGACATAGTAGATAAATGATTTGCTGAACGTTGTTACCAAATAGAGAAAAATAATTAGAACATATGGCTACAGACAAATTCAAAAGAATATTGTTTTTTTTTTCTCATTTCTGCTGGAGTTTTTCTTCACTGGGATAAAAATTTTAAAATGGTTACTTTAGTCACACTAGATACATCAATGTTATGAACTAAATTATTGCAGCATAATGTTTAGCCGCACCTAATATATTATTTTTTATAACGATTGTAAACTAATGTTTTGCAAATCTTGTCTCTTTTTAGTTAAACCACGTTCACTTAAAAAATCTATACGGCGCAACAAACTGGCTTTAATTGCATTAGTGCGCTGAACTCTCCTAATAAGTAATGTAAAAAAACGTGAACCAGCTATATTATTAGTATTATTATTATTATTATTATTATTATTATTATCAGAGCACCGAGCCGTTTTGCTAATTCACTCGTTGGCAAGGTCGACTTCAAGCACTTATTCTTCTGTTGCTCTGCTGTAGTTCAACTATAATTTTTTTAATACGCCCTGTGCGAATGTTAGCCAGATTTAACCAGGATCGAGTCATAAGTGGCCCCAGTACATTAAGACGACTGTAAAATCTAACGTGCAGCCAAATTAATTCACGAAATATTCTGTTTCTGGAACTTTTTTTGCTGTCGTCGTCAACTGGTTGGCATCAACTGTTTCGTTTGAAACATAAATACATAAAAATTAATTAATTAATCATATTTATGGTTACGTGACTTTCGTAAATTTTTGTTATTGAGATAGGGCGGTTTCAACACGTTCTGTTCAACTCTTCAGCCAGTAATAAACAGGAAAAAATAATGTAAACGTATCTCGTGCAACCAAAAGAATAAAAATAGAGTTATCACCATGGCAGTAGCCAATAATAAACAATTGTGATCTGAGAACGTAAAAGGACTGGGAATTTTAGGCTGCTACGACATGTAGACTCTAAATTCACGAACCTCTAATTACGTTATATACTGGTATTAATATAGGCCTATATTAGGCCCCCTTCCACCAAGGGTGTGGTACCACCCGACCCCTTATTTAAAACAAAACTAGCGTGGCCAACAGAGCAAAGAAAAGCCCAGCCACCCAATCTTTCTCTGCTTGTATTTAAAACACACTTTAAATAAATGCTGTCATTTCCCATCCTCTGTTCTAGTAGAAACATTTTTCTACTTGATAAATTGCATGTAAGTTTGCAATTATTTACTGTCGAATGTTTTTTACGGTGTCAATGCCGGCTTTCTCCTCCCTTCGTAATTTAAGTTTAGTCAGCGTGCTTGTCCAATCCCAGTAAAGCCACGATGCGCGCCCCCTTGTAGTTATAATATTCCCTGCGTGCTTAGGCATGTGAGTCTCTGCCCTGAGACGCAGCACCTAGGACCTCCGACTCTCATCTTAGTTTTAAGGTGGATTAGAAAAAAATCCGCTAAAGACGGCGACAAATGCCAGTTCCAGAAACGTCGCTACTGGTTCGCCAAGAAAACCGTCCGTGCTCTGTGCTGCCTTCATTGTGTCGTCAGGTTTTGAGATTACATCGTTGTCTGTTTGTCTGTGTGATCTTCGATGTGACGTCTAGAGTTATGTGCTCGTGAGCGAGTGAGTGAAGAGATTTGAGCGGCTCTTAACATCGAGGTCTTGAGAGCCGATGAGGGTGATCGAGATGAGTATGGAGCAGCGCCGGAATGAAAGAGCGGGGGAAATGGCAGATACCCGAGAAAACCCACCGACCAGCGGCTCCCTCAAAAATCAAGTTTTGAAATTATTTTCGTTGCAAATACCAGGAACTACTTGAGATTAAGCAATAAATCGGTGAATAGTGTTTTGTATAATGGAGATCCAACAGTTGGTAATATCATCCCCCTTAATTAGGGAAAATAAGGGCACTGATTCGTAACAAAACATAGGGTGGCAACCCTTATTTTACTGATGAAGAGGGGTGATATTGCCAACCGCATTTCCACAGGTGTAAGAACACCGTTCTACAAAACACTATTCACTGTTTAGTTATTAATCTCAAATAGTAGTAAATACATTTCCGTCTAATAATTTCGTCAGGAATAACCTGCCAGAGTTTGTCGGTGATATTTAGTAACACGTTATATATTGCATTTTATGTATTGAATGTTATATATTGTGTAATAATGATTATTGCTAAGTTGGTGACGTGCTGGCTGTGGCAGGGAGACGTAGTGCTGACCGTACACGCGGATGACGGAGATAAGGGAGATCCTCGCGATGTGCGGTATGGCCTGGTGTCTGACGGCAACCCCTTCACCACATTCTTCCAGATGGACGAGAGGACAGGTGGGTACTACCTGCTTGCTTCCCGCATCGCTCTACCCACATGTGTACTGCACACCGACTCCGACGCCAACACGATGGAAACTATCGCGGTGAAACGCCTGTGGCACGATCCTCGTTGACCGAGTTCACTTCCATTTCGCTTCTGTATACTTGTAGGGACCCGGAAATTTCGCAAATTCCTTTGAGGGCACTATTTAGAAGACACGCCCCGAGAAAACCCACCGACCAGCGGCATCGTCCGGCACGATTCCCACATGCGAAAATCCGGGAGCGACCCCGCAGGGAATCGAACCCAGCTCGCCTTGGTGGGAGGCGAGCAGTCTGACCACACCACCACGGCAACTATACCAATAGCGAACCTGCAAGTAAAGCAAGGACGGAATCCCGTGCTAATTGCATTGGTGTAAATCTGGAGCAACAGCCAATGAACGTCTAAGTTACGCCCAAGTACACAAAGGATTATGGAAATAGCGGGGGAAATATGGTTATAAGGATAGTACTCGTAGATAGAAAAAGCACACCAACAGTAATTTTCTGTAGATGTGTATGTTCATTTACTGTCGCATATTCGAACTTTCAAAGGTCCGAGTAAATTAAGTCCCGCGCTATTCACAATAAAACCGTCTCTCATCTCCACCTTTGCGAGCGTGCACGATCCTTAGGAAACGAGTAAATGTCACGTACACTGGTGGAAAATGGAAAATGAACACCCAGACGCAATGGTCCTACACGAATGGGGGTTGTATTGAATAATTATACAGGTTGTACACTGTATATGATAATGATCACAGGGTCGTACACCAATGGACAGAGGCTACAGAGTGTCTTAAACAACAACGTCAGTATCTTGTGTAACCGCCTTTAGCGACGATGCAGTCTTGCAGTCGTGCAAAGAGACGATCATAAAGGTGTCGGGTGTCATCTTAGGGACTAGTGTTCCACGCAAATTCCACCTGTTGTTGCAATTAGTGGAGGTTTGTTGCCGGTATTACAGACCGCACCAAACGCCGTCCCGTCATGTCCCACACATGTTCAATGGGAGACAGGTCGGGTGATCGTACTGGCCAGGGGAGTTGACGAACACCTTCAAGAGCGTGTTGGGTAACACGAGACGTGTGTGCACGGGCATTGTTCTGATGGAAGAGGACATGTCCTTGGCGTTGTAGGAAAGGCAAGATAATGGGCTGGATGTAGCGTTCACTGTTCAGTGTTCCCTCAACACACACCAGAGGCGTACGGTTATTGTAGGCTATTGCCTCCCAGACCATAACACCAGGAGTTGGTCCTGTATGTCGCTGCCGTATACACTCTGGTTGTTGCCGCTCTCCTGGTTGACGCCGCACTCGCAAACGTCAGTCACTGGCGCCAAGGAACAATCTACTCTCATCACTAAACACAACTCCGCGCCATTCATCCCTCCAGTTGCGTCGGTCGCGACACCATCCGAGGCGGGCTGCACGGGGATGAAGTGTGAGAGCAAGCCTGGGGAGCGGGACCGTTGATCGTAGTCCAGCGTCCAGCAAACGGTTGGTGATGGTCCTAACTGACACCCTGGGTGGAACAGTGGCCCTAATCTGTGCGGCAGTCGCCATGCTGCTTGTCTGATACGGCGGTCCAGGCGGGATTCCGTATGCAGCTGCCGTCCGGAACCTAGTTGACGAGCATGTGCGGCATCGTTGGACCACCGGCACCACCAATGATGCACAGCAGACACTTCACGTCCTACGCGTTGGGCAATTCTTCGGAAGGTCCATCCAGCCTCCCTCAGGCCCACAATACGACCTCGTCCAAAGTCCGTTAATTGCACGAAGCGTGGGCGTCTATGCCGTCGTGGCATGTCTACAATGCTCACTCACATAGGCCGTTGCTTGAAATAACATACTACTCGTTCACAGAGTCAACAACAGTTGTATTAGGCGCAGCAGTGTTATGCCAGGTATGCGGTTCCTACTCTGTCCACAGCACAGCACAGCACTGTTGATCATTGCTTGCACTGCCCTCTATCAGTACCCCATGTACATATAGTGTTTCTACGTCACCGCTTCAGTGGTGTTCACTTTTAATTTTTCACTTTTCTTATATATTTATGTGATGAATCACTTGACGGAGTTTGTCGGTGATTTTTGTGAACATCCAGTATACTACAGTAAAATAGTAAAACACAGCTTCCAGGCTCCCAGTTAAGTTGGCAGCGAGTTAATTAAAACATTCCTAAAGACTTGGGGTTGTAATGTGAATGCATTATTTGAATTTACGATCAGTAGAGTTAATGCTTCTTGTTGTAAACACATTAAAACTAATTTAAATTACTAACAATTCCACAGTTTTACCTCGCTGACGTTTGAATAAAGTGGTCAGGCCCAGGCAATATTAATTTTACATAATGGCGGGAAAGAAATGAGAATAACAATAAATGCTAAGCAGGGTTTCTAGGAAACTGCTAAGTTAATCGTGAACGGCTTATAGGCCTACCAACTTTAACTCTGTAATGTTTCTGGAATTTCGTGGCAATGGTGTGACTAAATTTGAATGAAAAATTTGTCAGACACTCCACATTGCCGAAGCTGATTACAAGAAAATCTACAATAAAATGCAGTAATAAAAATACAAATACGAACACAAAATTTGTGTAAAAATACTGACTACGTATTTCGTGTTAGTTTTACTGACCAATAAGGCACACAGGGCATTGCTATGTAGTTTTTCTGGAGTAAGTATTGTTTGATTGACGTCGCTGTTGTCGCTTATAAAGTAGCCTGCTCACATATTGCTTCTTGTTAGTCACAGTCACCAAAATAACAATTTTAGAAATGTCGAAATTGTAGTCGAGAAAACCTATACCCCCGAAATGTGAAGGATCAATCCCCCTCGCAGTAATAATTTGTTCATAAGCATATCCCAGTGCCAGAAGGTCAGAAGCAATCCTTGGCGTGCGTATACGCTCGCAAGACTTTATAGGACGTGTCTATAAACCAGCAGCAAATATTCGTGAAGCACCTTTGTTTCGCGGCGCGGAACAAGGGCGCTGGCCTACTTCGGCTTGACCCGCCCCATCGATACAGGGGGCGTCCTCGTAACACATTCTTAACCCGAGCCTCCCCCTTCCCTTGAAGACTGGCTCCCTTCGCTGTCCATCGTGGTCAGCGCCTCGGCGTGGGCAGTCGTTATCGACCGACAGGAAGGCCGAGGGCGTATGCAAATGGCCGGCGCGTGATGCACGCTCGCGATAACGGCACTGCATGACGTCTCCCGGCTTCGCGCTCTGCGACGAGCCGTTGTAAATACAGCTCCTGCAGCCCTGGCGAGTTCCCACTCTCATGGCCATCGGAATAGCGCGTCTGGAAGAATGACGTCATTCCGCTGTCGCCACACACTCGTTAAGTATACAGAAATGAAACAGCCTGTTATGACATGGCTTATCATGCTTCCATACCTTAAAGGGGCTAGAGTTAGGTAGAGCACACCAGTAAAAGAGGGGGCTGTATTGAATAACCAAGATAATAAACATTACTTGGAGGAACTTTGAAAGGATTAACATGTTGGCTATAATTAATTACAATAATTTATAATACCCCGCCGCTTTCCTGATTATAACCTAATTGGGGAGTCCCCGCCTTATTCATGTTGCCGTAGGTTGATTTAGGCGGCGGTTAGCGACGGCCGGATGCCCCGATGACAAAAAACGCAGTTCTTAGGGTCACACTGTCCTGTATCGGGCGCGTTGTGTATCAGCCCCACTTACTGGCCGGTACAGGGGGTTTCTGCTTTGCATTTCGCAAGGTATTTCGGCAATCACGACTCGTGCCCTGGATTAATGTCTGAAAGCGTGGACCATCTAAGGCCTGATCACAGTTCATAACAACCGCTTATACCGCGAGCCACAGCCGCACACGCCAGCAAAATGGCGTAACTAGCCAGCAACATTTAATAGCACCGTTCGCCAATCGGCGTCTGGCAACGCACTGGCCCACAAGCTGTCCAGCCAATAGGGAACCTTACGCAGCACGCAGTATCCAATCAGACACAAGACCCGTTCCCACAGCCTAGCGCAGCGAAACAGAAAATGGGTACGAACATATCAAAGGAACTGCCACGTCATTTCACTTTTGTGTTCCTATCTTATTCTGGAATATGTATTGCTCCAAATCGATTTTTGAAACAAGGTAGCGGAATTAGTGTGGGGATTGAAAACCATCGATTGTAGAAATCAATCCAGCAGTGAGGCAACTGACAGTATCTTCGTTCCTCTAGAGTGAGTGAGTGAGTGAGTGAATGAGTGAGTGAGTGAAGAGATTTGGGCGGCTCGTAACATCGAGGTCTTGAGAGCCGATGTGGGTAAAGTGAGATGAGTATGGAGCAACGCCGGAATGCAAGGGCGGGGGAAACGGGAGATCTCCGAGAAAACCCGCTGACTAGCGGCATCGTCCGGCACGATTCCCACAGGCGAAAATCTGACAGCGATCCTGCCGGGAATCGAACCCGATTCGCCTAGGTGGGAGGCGAGTAGTCTGACCACTGCACTACTGTTAAACGCAGATTGTTGAACCAAACTTAACATTTCTTGTACAGAGTCATTAAAATGCTGCTCAAATGTTGTACACAAAATAATACACATGTGCTTATATATATGACGTGTGCCACGCCCCACCTCCCTTAGCCCGTTCGTACCACTTCACCTGCGCAGCTGCGACGTGCCCTCTACTAGGGGGATTCGGCCCGAACGTGGTGGTTACACCTCCACGACTCCTGCCTCGGCGCGGTGTACTAGGAGTACACTCTACCTGTACCACGTCCGAAGCACTGACGGAGTCAGGCGACCGTCCCATGTTAATGTCCTCAAGAGGTAACTTTCGGGCATATTAATTCGGGCCGACCACAATCACCAAAGAACCCGCCCAGTTAAGTTGCCACCGGAGAAATGAATGCAGCGAGGGGGCTAGAAATGCTACAGAGTTCCAGCAACCACATTTGTGCGCCACCTCTTCATGTGTTACGTCCCCGTGTGTGCATGAGCGAGTAGTGTGAGTGCGGCCTGACACCCAGGCAATTTTTCTGAAAGTACAACCATTATAAAATTCTACCAGAATAACTCTGATAAAGAATTGTTCTTGTTTTATAGTCATTCAGGCATGGCTACCCACACCCCTCCTGGGGTTAAAGTGGACTCTCCCAGCTCGAGCCACCCAATGCCAATTTATCGTAATCAAAATTGAGAGTATAATTATTTTCTAGATTTCTTTATTGTAGTGTAATTGTGCTTTTAATTAAATGAACAAGGCAACGGATTGAGAGAGACAGCCACGGAAACTTTTAAATATACGTTGTTTAACTCGTTTACTGCCAAAACATTTTTACATATTCATGTAATTTGTTTGTCAAAGCTAATCAATAAGTATTCATTTGTTTTGTAATTCAAGGTCATAATGTTTTAGTGTTCTTATTCTTTTTATAAATTATGTTTTGTATTTTCTTGTGTTACTCCCGCGCTTTTAGGCTGGGTCTTGGCGGACCTCCGCCATTTTCTTCAGTTGGTTTTTTAGCGCTGCCGAGGGTTGTCCCGCGTCGCGTGCCTCTGGGCCTTCACCACCGTTTGCATTACTCACCTTGTAGTGTCAATAGTCACTTTTGGTATGGAACTGTAGTTTATTTTTCGTCACCCAGAGGCAGCACCACCCCTACGTCTCGCCAGCTCAAAATCTCCGGGATCGTGACACCGTAATTGTGCCATCGGCTTCAAGCAATTTTCTAACAGCTTAGGTTGCCAATACGCCGCAGTTGTTGGAACAATGAAGTGCCTCCCAGGAGGAATTTTTGCAGTGAGTAAACAGGACTGTTTTGTAAACGGTGTGTTATTTCACTGCCGGCCACTTCACGGTCATGTAATTTTGGTTCTTCTACCCACTGGTTCACCGCACCCCCGATCATGGCTTTATGGTGTTGTGGCGTGTGAGACGGCCACTTTAACAGTCTCACGTGTAAATTAGCGGCGTGTGAAGGCCTACATCCTCACTAGGCAGGCAGATAGGTAGGCCTATAACTTTCCAATAATATGACGTGATCATCGACGCGGGGTGAGTCCAGGAGCAGCCACACGGGCGAACGGCCCACCCCTAGAGAAGAGAGTCTGCTCGACTGACCTGGCGCCCTTATGAACATAATGAAGCTAAACAAACTTCCCAAAAATCTGTCACCGCAAATAAATTTCCAACAGCCTTTACCCTTTACCCGCTCCTGAGCCCACGACAACCCGTCATATATATACATCAAGTAGTCATACTTGAAACGACCTGCATATGTTGTGCCTAATGCTACGAAAACAAATTATTCCCATTTGGCAATGAGTATTAACGAAAGCTAGCTCCCCCTCCCCGAAAATCCGAGCTCAATCCCTGGCGGGGTCATTCCCTGACTTTCACGGGTTGGAAACATGGTGGAAGTTTCCATCTGCCGGCAGGTTTTGCCGGGGTGCTACCGTTCCCCTCACGAATTTCCGCCACCACTCCATCCTATGGTCTCATGTCATGCTACAAGAGTACAAAGTGCCATGGGAAAATATAATGGCAAACATCCAATTAACTACGAGTAGATGCCTGTAATTTCTGTAAGTGTCATAAATTATACGTTAGTTTCGTATGCGGCATTGGAACTCTCCTCATTCTACTCACCCTTCAAGGACTCTGAACCAATAGTAAACATCTTAACACTAGGGTTGCTTAACCCATTCTGTCACGCGTAAATGTCTGAGTTCAAGTTTGCAATCACGTATTTCTTTGGCATGCGCTGTACTTGTGTTCAGCACGTGTCTTGCAACCAGTGAACAACGTGCTGTGCGCTCGATGATATTGGCATTAACCATTCACGTCAAAGAGGTGTAGATAATTCCATTAATATTATTAGTCACAAGGAATACGGGACACCGATGCCTTGTGTACAGTACTGGTCATAAATATCATTATTGTGCAACGTGTCCACGATCGTGGACGTGGTGAGTGAATGGGCTGATTCCATATGACTAGGGGCCAGTGACTTTTCGCGTAAAAATCGGAGCACTTAGTAGACTTCAATACTATATACACACGTCAGCTGTTAATATACAACCATTGGCTGCTGGTGCCGTGTCCGTCTTTGACCAAGCCTCTCAGGACTAAGTGACTCCGACAATGAACCTTCGTGATTCGTGCGCAAACGGTTAACACGGGCCAGAACATTTTTTAGCCAATCAAAGACGCTGGACGACCCTACAGTGCTTTGGACTGTATCTTGTCTCGAAATATTTTCGCGAAGTATCACTACCCCTACATATGACATATTTGAAGCGGAGAATGTGTTCTGAATGTGATAACAGCTGAATAACTCAGACTTCTACTCCAGTATGAAGAGGGCACTGGAATCTAGCATATTGCCATGCTATAACGGGACATGATTAGGCCTCTATCAACACCATCACAGTGAGAGAGATGACTCTGCGATAGCGACGGCCTTCTGCTAAATATCCTCCCGCCGCACGTAAACAAGTGTGAAAGAAATCGCGAAGGAGAAATCAATGCACCATACTTGTGCGCTGGTCAGACAGAATTAAGTGTATGTAATTAAAGGTGTTTCCAAAAATACATTCAAGAAAACATAAATTTGGAATAAACGATTACTGCACAAATAAAAAGGTTTAAAAAAAATGTTTAATTAATTTTAGTAATATAAACTATTTCTTACAGCCATAATCAACATACCTCTTTTCTCTCTGTTTTCAATTAATATTCACTATAACATAAATACAAACTTTTATTGAAAGTGTCCTTAACCCAATGTTAGCGGAAGTATAAGAGTTTTAGATATATCATTTATGGAGCCCTCACATGGGAAAAGGATAAAGAAAAAAAATTTCGTGGTGCCACATACTGTATTGTTAATGTTCACCGTCAATATTTTTTTGTGGAGAACGCAAAAATTTTTTGGTTGTCACCACTAAACTTTTGTGGCCACTAAAAATTGATTTTGTGGTCACTACAAAAATTTTGTGTTCGCCGCCAAAAATTTTGGCCGGGAGAAAACCAACAAAACATTTTATGGCCACCACAATTTTTTTTCAGCGAATATGGGAGTGGGATGCTGCGGTACATAGAGTTTTACAGATGTATAGATTGCAGTGGTATGCGTGAAGAGAATATTTACACTGTTCGTGAAAATTGTTCACAGACCTTTCTTTATGGATTCTTCGGATGAAGCACTTCTTTTGCTAGCATTAGACGATGAGGATATTAAGAATTTCGTAACTGATACCACTCGTTTAGTCTCCTATTTCATCCCGATTCATAGTTTTTCCTAATATTCTAGTATTCTGTATGTTTCCAGTGATATAATATTGGGTGTATTTTTGCAAGTTCATCGAGTTGTTCGATCGTGCCCATTGTCAAAACCGCTTCATACTGACTGGGACATTGAAAAAACACTGCAAGCAGCATCGCGAAATAAAAAAAACTTTGCATACCACGTGGGATGTCGCACCCATGTGAGCACCTCCCTTTCCCGTTCCCGCACTGCCACCACTTTCACACCTCGCAACACTCCCACATCCTGCATCCAACACTGCTCTTGCTTCTGCATCCCGCAATGCTCCTCTAGCCCGCACAACTCCCGCTCACATGTCCCACACTGTTCGTGTGTCCCACACTGTTCGTGTGTCCCACACTACTCCTGTGTCACACACTGCTCCTGTGTCCCACACTGCTCCTGTGTCCCACACTGCTCCTGTGTCCCACACTGCTCCTGTGTCCCACACTGATCCTGTGTCCGTCACTGCTCCTGTGTCCCACACTGCTCCTGTGTCCCACACTGCTCCTGTGTCCCACACTGCTCCTGTGTCCCACACTCTGCTCCTGTGTCCAACACTGCTCCTGTGTCCCACACTACTCCTGTGTCCCACACTACTCCTGTGTCCCACACTGTTCGTGTGTCCCACACTGCTCCTGTGTCCCACACTGCTCCTGTGTCCCACACTGTTCGTGTGTCCCACACTGCTCCTGTGTCCCACACTGCTCCTGTGTCCCACACTGATCTTGTGTCCGTCACTGCTCCTGTGTCCCACACTGCTCCTGTGTCACACACTGCTCCTGTGTCACACACTGCTCCTGTGTCACACAC
>NQII01007102.1:62503-101696 GCA_002778355.1 Clitarchus hookeri | reverse complement strand
GGTTACCATAAGTCAGTTTTATTAATGCTTAACAGGGTCACTTCTACATGTACACACGAGACAACCTTCCCCTTCCCTTTTGCTATGTAGGCTACGTATTGCTTGACGCGGCGATTAGCCATGTGGGGAGGGGGGTGGGGCAAGATTCTTCACACTTCCTGTATGACTCTACTTATCTGGCTTGAGGCGCTGGTCTTCTCTCGGCTGGCGTCCTTGGACCGCTCCGGCACTTGGTGGGCGTCTCGACGCCTGGTCTCAAACTCCTCCTTTCGGGGCCACTCAGCACTGCTCGGTTGACGACGGCCGACTGCCGTTGGCGTCTCTTCCCGGATCCACTCCGCGCTCCTCGATTCCCGTCGGCCGACTGCCGTTTTCTCGGACTCTTCCTTCCGCACGTCTCGCTTGACGGCCTCCGACTGAGGTTGACGTCGTGATGCATTCTCGCGAACTCGTTTCTCCCGGCTCCCGGTCCGCTCTCCTCGTTCGACGAGTCTGACTGACCCGTTCCTCCCTTTTCCTCGCGTTTTTGTATGCTCGTTCGCCATATTGAACTAGCATCCCCTCTGCACGTGGCCGGGCTGCTTGCTGCGTCCTCCTGGGTCGTAAAACACGTGTGCGGCACTCCGGCGCATCTGGGTCCGGCGTTGTCCCTCGATTCTGGTCTAGAAGTTTAAGTGCTTCGTCCTGCACTTGCTACTTGGTGGGTCCCCTGGTCGTAAACACGTGTTCGGTGCAATAGCTATCCGCACGTGGGCCCGGCGTCGCCCCTCGACTTTGGCATGGAAGTTTATTGTTCCGTTCTGTACGTGCGGGAACACTTGGGTNTGGTCTAGAAGTTTAAGTGCTTCGTCCTGCACTTGCTACTTGGTGGGTCCCCTGGTCGTAAACACGTGTTCGGTGCAATAGCTATCCGCACGTGGGCCCGGCGTCGCCCCTCGACTTTGGCATGGAAGTTTATTGTTCCGTTCTGTACGTGCGGGAACACTTGGGTGGCCTCTTGGTTCGGCGCACGTGTTCCTTCCGCTGTCTCCGGATATCGTGTGGCTATTATTCCCGCCCGCTCGCCTAAAGCTCTCGTGGTTTATTGCGGTAGCCAGCCCGGGACAGATGCAGCCAATGGTGTGATCTCGGCGTCCCTTGGCAGCTGCAAAACGCAGCTGTGCCCGCGCACGTGTGTCTTCTGCTGTCTCCGGATATCGTCTGCACGTGCAGGAACATTTGCATGTTCAGGAACATTTGGTAGCACGCCTCGCAGCTGCGAGGCGCGGTTGCGCCTTTCTGGTGCCATTCTTCCAGCACGTCCGCAAAACCCTTAGTATTTATTGCGGTCGTCCGCCTGTGAGTTTCGACAGAGTGTGTCTTCTGACGAATAAAAATATAGGGACGCAGAATGCGTCAAAAATAACTCAGCGTTATGAGATAATTCACATTGAAATAAGATACAATGAGTTGTTTTAATGAAATCCTTAAAATCGCGCTATGAAATGTTTTAAGAATTTTTAAAAAATTGCTAAGGTATAATGTGGAATTTTTTTCGTATTTTTGACTTGTATCAGTGTATGATTTTTATAAAACAAAATAAATTATCTAATAATACCGTAAAATGAATTGAGACATTACTTTTCAAACACCCTTGTTAAATTTTCTGCAGAAAGTTTTACTTATTGTGTTTGTACGTCCCCAAAATACTACAAATGTGATTTTGACATTCCATAATACAAAAATTATGAGATCAAATTTTTTTCAATGCAAAGAAAGAGTATTTACACCTTATGTCTACAGCTGAACGGTGTTTCGTACAAATATAAAATAACGAATTTTTTGTAGCCATCGCAACCTCCCGAGAGAAAACTCCTTGGACCAGATGGGGTTCCCGCCTCAGGCCAAAGATTCAGCTCAGGAAACCCGGCGAAGTCACATTAAAGTTGTTCGTCAGACAATTTTTTTTCTACTTCGTGAGGACGTCTTAAGTTTTACTGACACGATATAGGAAATACCGCGATTAGAAAGTCAAACCGTTTAAAAAATAGAGATAATGTTTTTTATATAGCATAAATTGGATCCATACAAATTTCAAGAAAGTTATCTTGGCGCAAAGTTTGGTTCAGGTAAAGGGCTTCTTAAAGTCACAAGAGTGGCTTGTTGAAACAAATTCTTGAAATCCAAAATTTGGTCCAACTGCAATAAGAATTTCCGGCTATTTAAAATCTTTAAGTTTTATTTCAAAAGTCAAAACTGAAAGACAAACGAATTTCAGAACAAATTTTCAAGAAACATTCTTTATTGCCTTCTATAATGATTAGTTATTTCCGGCTATATCGTAAAGTATGAATTTTGTTCAATTTTGAGATTTGTACAAAAAAAATAGGTAGCCTGCAAATTAAATTTTTCATACTTTTTTTCGTTTAATTTCTAAAAAAAAATTCCCTTCAATTATCATATTTCTTTTGGCCTGTTCTTTCATATTACAACAAAAAAGGATATAATATGATGAAAATAGTATATAAAATAATTTTAGACTTTTGAACGTTCTTAATTTCTGCTCCCTTGAAAGCGTACCGCTGTGGCGGAGTCCTGCAGGACTTCCCTGGAGCAGGAATGGGTTTCATAACGTCGCCTCCGCAAGGGCGGACGTCAGTACGAGTTTGTCCACGGCAAGGGGGGTGGGGTGATGCGCGGCATAGATGCGCGCGCATCTTCGGCTGTCACCGGCCCGCGTGTGGGGGAGGCCGGCCCGTCTGCCGCTGGGCTGCGGAGGGGGTTGCATGGCGGCGTGGTGGGGGGAGATGGCGTCATATTGATCGCGTCTCCCCTCTCCCAGACGCCGCCCCCAGGTCACGCCGTGACGTCGCAGCTTTTACAACTGCTGCCAAGTAGGGCACGCCGCGTCGTAGTACAGCGCGCCGCCACCGTGGGCGCTGCCGCTGCCTCCAGCTGTTCCGTCAACAAACGCCTTTCGAGCCCGGCGCACCGCCCACGCGCTGTTGTTCTCGACAGTCGCACAGACCTGCGGGCATCTGCCGGCATGCGCCTATTGCTATTGTGTTTCGAAGAAAGGACCCAGTTTGCGGACATTTTATCGCAGTCACAATATATCAACAACTTGCAGTTTTTCAAATCCTCTATTAAACATACGTAAGGATAAAGGTCACCGGGGTAAATGTCTAAGGTCAAAGTCACCTACGTACAACATGGTGGTTAAAATGACTGACAGAACCAAGATGGCTGACGATTGGCTCCAATCCCGGATCCCGTGTATCGAGTTGGCATGCCCTATGCCTATAAAAACCTCGAGAAGCGAGCCTCCCAAATTTTTCCGATGGATCGAAAAGTGCCTTTCTGCGGCTCGTTTTTTCAGTTGCGCGGGGTTGGTGGAATGGAGGGATCGGTGCTTTTTTGAGAAAAAAAAGGGAAATTTAAAGGGAAAAATACGGGAGCGGCACGAGTTCCGATAGCCTTATCGCGGCACGCGTCAAGTGTTACGCGGCGGCATGTTGTAACTGTGCGCTATTTTGTTTACCAGTCATGCCTTTGAAACTCTGCGCTTCGCACGTCGAAGGGGTAAGGGAAGGGACGCAGAGCGGGCGCATGTAACAGTATTTAAATAATATTGTGAACGTGGAAATACGAATTAACTGTGCTCTCGGAAGTGGCTATTTGTTGTATGTAACAGTGATTGCTGCTCATGATTATGCACGTGGACGAAACTTGGGCCGCTTTTGTACTCAGCGAGGAATCGGTGCACCGTGATTTGAGTGTCACATTTATGAGTAATCTTATTTTTTGTACGTTTCTGCACCTAGTTCATAAATGGCAATGCCAATACCACCGACCCTGGGCACGTTGAACACTTGTTGCATGAATAGTACTCGACACAAGTACAACGTTCACCAACACAATACTGAAGGCAACACATAAGTCAATACGTAACCGAGCGGGTTAAGATAAGCGCGTCCATTTCCCCCCAACCTGTTAGGTTTGGTAGGTAACAGTGACTAGTTTAAGTGCCACACCTTCGAAACTTACGGATTGCCTGGAGAATAGAAATGTTACAAATAAGACCACAGCGAAATATTTTTTTCATGCCACTAATGTAGGCGTGCTGAAAAAAAAAAAAAAATACAAACTGTTAATTTTAAATTAAACGGTGTACACCATTTGACTGGGTCCGAGGGGAGTGAAAGCTATAGATTCAACTAAACAGATCTGAAGTTGGAACTGGTTATGCTCGTTTAGTGAACAGCGATAATCGAAAGCTGATTTGTCTTTTGAAGACACGCTATAAATGAATACGAACGATAGCATTGTGTCAATTGCCTAACACAATAAAAAATTTAACGAAAACAGGACACCACAAACAAACAACAACCATAGAATAAGATATTAATAACTAAGAAGATAAAGGGGTCCTATCAGTAATTGAAACATCGACATGACAAACCGTCTAACTCAAATAAAAATAAAATCTGAACCGAAATCCACACCAGAGAACAGCCATAATTAAAACCAATCAAGAATCTATAATATCCTCGACAATTAAAGAACAACTGTTTTCAGTATACAAATTTTAAAAAATACCAAACAATGGAGATTGGAGTCAAATATAGAATAAAATACAACTGTAATACATATACAGTATATGAGCAGTAATAGAGGAACAACAATTCAATACCCTTACAAAAAATTCCAAACTTAGAGAACACGAAAAACGCATACAACAACACAATGTACACAGTCCATTTAAACGGTCTTAATAATCGTACTACATATTGCCATTAAACTTTAAAGATAATCACTACTACGCGCTCTTCACACACGATCAGCGCCAAACATACATAACTAGGGGCACCTGTTTTTGTTTTTAGTGAAAATATTTCAAGACATGTTGTGTTCCAACGCACTCTAGTTCAAAACCACTTTCGTGGTTGGATCATGTGAATTGTTACGCGTCTTATATGTCTGTCCGCGACTCACGGACGGTCAGTACAGGAGAAACTTCTGATTTGCTCACTCATTTGTAGGGCCAGTGACTTTTCGCGTAAAAATCGGAGCACACAGTATACTTCAAAACTATATACACACCTCAACTGTTGTTATACCTCCATTGGCTGCTGGTGCCGTGTCCGTCTTTGACCAAGCCACTCAGGACTAAGTAACTCCGTCACTGAACCTTCGTGATTCGTGCACAAACGGTTAACACGGTCCAGAGCTTTTTTTTAGCCAATCAAAGGAGCTGGATGACCCTACAGTGCTTTGGACTGTATCTTGTCTTGAAATATTTTCGCGAAATATCAGTGCCCCTACTCATATGACAAACGTCTTCACGCAAAGACAAGCAGCCAATACTCAAATGAAGAATGCGAATGTGCACATAGGATATTGAAGTCTAGCCTCCCTATCCACAACCATTTCCAAGGAGCGAAAATTTTTATTAGTGACTAGATGAACATAATTACTTCAGCGACCCTATGGTAGGCGAAAAGAGACGAACCTTTCCGAATGCAAGTGGCGTGTCTTGGTGAAGTGAGTGAGTGAAGAGATTTGGGCGACTCTTGACGTCGAGGTCTTGAGAGCCGACGAGGGTGAAGTGAGGTGGGTATGGAGCAGCGTCGGAATGAAAAGGAGGAGTAAACGGGAGATCCCGAGAAAACCCGCTGACCAGCGGCATCGTCCGGTACGATTCCCACATGTGAAAATCCGGCGGTGACCCTGCCAGTCTTGGTAGGAGGCAAGTAATCTAAACCACTACACCACCGCGGCCCCCGCAGGTNGGGAACTTGAGTTCAAGGGCACGCAGTTTTACGACAGTAAAATAGGTAGGTATACTTCATGTAAACCAAAAATATTTTCCGGTGTTCTTATAGCAAACTTTTACACGTTTACTTTCTTCTTTGTGTAATATAAATACATGAAATGTTTGCACTGTTTATTACGAATATTTGTAAAATAAAATAAGTAAGAAGACTTGCAAATACAGTTTCATAAAATACATGTTCTGCATCCACGACAGTAGGGCTGCGTGAAATTACAAAAACGCACACTAGCAATTTTCAGAGATACACCGTGGCTTTGATTATAAACAAATAATTAAAAAAAAAAAAAAAAGATGCTAATATTTTTTCCTGAATGAAAAAAAAAAAACGGACGGGGATAGCGTTTCACCCCCTCAAACACGCCAGCGTCTTTAGATCCACCACCAACAGCAGGTGGGTTTTAAATCATCGTGGGGCGTGTTGCTATAAGTTTTCTTTAGCAAACAAGCCAACAGCTACTGAGAATATTTTATGTGAAGAAGAGAGGATATGTGTGTTGTCTGATTCCAAGCCGCGCACACAGAGCATGTCCGTTGGTTGGGTCGGATTAGGGTGAGGGGGGGAGGGGGGAGTATCTGGATGCGTTCGGTAACCTTCGTCTCCCTCCGGAAAACGTTCGGCAGGTCGAGCCTTTGAAGAAGTAGAGCAGCTGGTGGTTTGTGACCCTACATTGTGCGGTGTCTAACGCGAAAGGAGAAGGGAGCGAGCAGATGTTGAATGTTCGCATTACCATCATAAACAGATCGCTTTTAGCGGCCGCAGCCCAGGGCGAGGGTACTACCCATCCCCGTCGATGTGCTCTTCTTTATTTAGAAAGCCATCAAGACCCGTGAGTAGTATGATTGTGAAGAGTCTGGGGCATGAAGTGTTTCATACATATATATTCTTAACTTGGCGTACGCATGTTTTTTTTTTGGGTGTACTAACACGAACATTAAAAAAAAATGTTTTTACTGTGTGTTGTTTCACATTTGATGTGATCGACATAATAACTTTTTATTCTGTAATTTATGTTTTGCGTGCGAAATATTCCAAGCCTTGTTAACTAACGTGAAGCTGATTACGAATGGATGGTGGAGAGACTTCGATATATCATACTTTCCCTGCGCACTGACTTTAATTTTGATTTAAAGGTGTTTGGTATCTATATGATGGGAGTTTTATTTTTTTAAGGAATGCTTTGTCTATTTTCCACGAATCAGTATGGCAACGGGTATAAATGTTTTCATCATTATGTTCTGTTTGTCCCCATCTTGTGTTATGTCTGTTTTTCATAAATCAGTATAGTAACGTGTATATTTTTTTCATCAGTAGGGTAACGTGTATATTTTTCTCATCAGTATGGTAACGTGTATATTTTTCTCAAGTGTCTAACCTGGACCCTCCTGCCAGTGTGCCCTTGTGTGTATTATCGAACGGGGTTAAAGACAAAAGTGTGTTTCTTTTTCCGGCGTATTAAAGTTTGTACGATAAAATTAATATGCGTTCGTGAATTCTTATTGCATCTTATTAAAGTTTTTACATGATTAATGAATATGCAGTCGCTTTCTGTTGGAATAATAAACATTTATTCTAGAATTTATATTTCACATGCGAAATATTCCAAGCCTTGTTAGCTAGCGTGAAGCCACCGCTGTAGGCGAGCAAGCTGCTTGCCTCCATTCCCAGGCGGCCGGGCCGGCTGCTGCATGTTCAGCAGGAAGGGCACGGTCCAACTCACGTTTGCCAACTCGTGAATACTGCATCCGGTGCCAACCTTAACTACCCTTAACTCTGGCCATCTCTGCAGCTGCTACACAGCACATCTAGAGATATTTTTCGAGGCCACCTTCATGTGCAAACAGTTATACCTCTAATCCTTAATTTATTCAAATAAATAATTATGTTCAAACACGTAAAATATATCATACATTATTTTAGTGACAACTAGAGTCTCATTAAAGATTTTAATTATTTTTCTTAAAGATTTTAATTATTTTTCTAAAAGAAAAATTATAACAAAACTAATATATACTAAATATTTTTTTCTTTACCAACATTGTTTTTTTTTTTATCTTACATGAGCATGACATAACTCGAGATAAAAAAAATTAGTTTTTAAAACACATTTATTTATGCACAAACATCACAATATTCTTCTTCTTCTGCATAATACAAGGAATACTTTTTTTAAACGAGTTTCTTTACTGAGTCATGTACGGCATTGCACACACATGATATATTTTTTTATGTACGTTGGGTTCCCATAGTCTTTTTTTAAATGTACCATGGGTTATCATAACTCCATAATCTTAGACCTTCGGCGTTGCACAGAGCACAGCAATATCTTTGATTTTTGCACTCGTGAAGTTTTGTGGTGTACGTCTCGATGAGCTGTCGAAACGGCGGGCAGCGGCAATGCTTGTGAAGGACTACAACGTTCGTTCCGATGGGGCACGCATTGCGAATCGCCGACTCTTGGCGTCTTCCAAACACATACACGGAGTAATAGGGAGTAATGGCAGAGTCCAGCATTGCCGAAATTTCCTGTTACGGAATATTTCTCTCAGCCAACCTTAGTCTGTTCGTTTCTGTAGGCGATACATCTGTTGCGTGATACTTGCATGGACACGGCGATAAAAAAGAGAAAACTTCGGTTTTGTCGTCTTCGTCACTGTACGAGATGGAAATCTGCTTGATGGCGTAAGATTCCAACGAGCGAAAACTTTTGATGTTGCAAAACATTTCATACGATTTTTGTTATATAAAAAAATTTTAAGTTCCCATGCGCACACCAAGTTTTACAAATATTTTACAAAGGCCTTTTAAAACTTCATCGATGTCCATACACATTTGGCACCTGTGTTCTGAGTTGGTTTCCTCGCTGGGTATTGCTTGCCAGTAAATTTCTTGAAGGGGAGCATCTTCCACTGGTACAGCTTGCGAGTAGATAACTTGCATGGGGACGTCGCCTTATACGGGGAGGGCGTCTTATACGGGGAGGGCGTCTTAAATGGGGAAGGCGCCTTCAACGGGGACGTCGTCTTCAATGGGGACTTCGTCTTCCACGGGCGCAGACGTCGCGAGGGCTGCTCGGCGGGCCTTGCACCAACCCCTGCGATGCGGCGTGTCGGGAACCGAGGTGGTGCAGCCCTCGAAACACTCCTTGCACGGGAGGCAGTCCCGTATGTTCATTGTAAAGGAAGCTCTTTTGAAAGAAACCTTCGAAATAAAATCGTTAAACTACAGCTACATATATGCTACTGTGCACATTTTCATGCTCGGTATTAGTTAAGTTGACAGCAGATTAATGAATATAGTTCTCAACACTCGACATAGTATTGTGAGCCTAATTAATTATTTTTATGAACACTGAAATGAGTATTTATTGTGTTAATATATTAGAGTATGAATTTGCATACATATTACATAAATTAGCATTTATAACTTTTCCACGGTTTTACTTGCATGGTGCATAAATAAAGTGATCTTACTCGTGGAACACCTGGATATACTTTGCAGTGCTTTCAAAAGTTCTCAGTCACATAAACAGCCTCCACGTCCTTTATTTTAGGTTAATTTTTATGCCGCTCCTTGTCGGTATTTCGTATCTTGTTTGGGAAGTTCCTTTTGTCATTAATTTGCTTAACAACATCAAAATTCAACTTTCAGCCTATTCCTCTGCCTCACGCAAACAATGCTCAACTAAGTGTAGAGAATTACACCAAAGTTACAACGCACGGCACATGTGCGCTCTCAGTTTAGTAATATTCTGCTTAAGGGATTACAAACACGATTATTTTCTCTCTGGTTTTATTCTTATTAATTATAAATAAAATGTTATAACTGATAGATAAAATGTAGGTAAAAGTAAAATTTAATTGAAACTAAGATACTTCATAAGTGTAAAAACGCTTGTGAAACGTGGCATATTTAGGAAGCGACCATACACGTCATATATGGGGTGGTTTTCCAGATGTTTGATTCAAAAAGTGGGAAGATACTGCGAATGGACTATATTATACAGGGTGTGTCTCTTAGGAGCAACACGCGCATACGCAACTTGGAGTATGTCGGTGTTTTCGTCACGAAACAGTCCAGTGCGATAAACCTTAGTGCTAGACCTTCTTCCGGTGAGACAGCACGGTGTTTAGCGACCTGCCCAGAGCGTAGACTAAAGATGAGGTGGGCCGATCTCGCTGACTGCGCTCAACCACCAGTCTCCGTGTATCAGCATTGGAACTGCTTTTCTGCCAACACGTCTAGCACAAACGAAATGAATTGGAGATTTGACGTTAGAACGCTGATTAGTAAACAAGTGCTTTGAGGTGTTTGTGCACTTCCTCTGACCAACCTGTAATGCAGTTTGATTAAATTAAAATTGGTAAATGTATTTTATTCACATAAAAGTGCTTGTCTTTTTGAAAATTGAGACGTAAACAAAGGCAATCATCACTGTTGACGATGCGACTTTGACAGTTGCGTGCCTTTGGGGTGGGTCAACGTTGGGTACATGCGCAGAAGACGAATAATCGGTGAACGTCATTTTAGTCTATGGACCGGAGCAAGGTTACTTCTACCCAGGTTAGGAACAAAACGAGTTTTCTAATCGGAGAGTTTGGCATAGGGACAATTTCCGCCGCTAGGTGCGCGGTTTTCCAAAGAGGTCACTTTTAATTAAAATTTTAAGCTACGAGAATAATAAGATAAAAATATTTTACCTAGTTAAGAAGTTATTTTATATTTGATTTATGATTATTTCAACTAATTTGTTTTTTTAACATGGAAAATAGAGAAAATCCGGTACACATGCGACCCTAGCGCTTGCCTAGTAGCGAGAAATGTTAGTTTGCCAAACTAAAAGCATGGAGCTTCCCAACCTGAGTAGAATAAACGTTGCCCGGAGCCGGCGGCGCATTCGCCGTCGATCGCAGCGGTGCAGTTCGCTCGAGCGGGTCTGTAAGGAGGTTGGGAGGAGGAGACCTTGCGCGCTCCATCAGTGTGCATCGACCTGTTTCAACGCCGCCCGTGTATAAGCGGATCCTCGGCCTCCGTGATTCAGACTGGCGTGCAGTCATCCCGGTACAGTCCGCTCGGCAAGTGCTATACTGTAGCAGCCGTCAGCAAGCCACTCCCCTCCACTGAAGGGTGCGGGGCTTTCGCCGCCCCTATAGGCTATTCGCGGTAAAGTGAGCATTTTTTAAAATCTTCTGATTTGGAATAATAGTCAGTAAACATATTTTATTTTAGTTTTAGACGTTAACTTCCGAGTGCAGTGGAATATGCACACCGTGTTTATTATTTAAATGGAAATATTTATTTGAAAAGGTAGTTAAACGATAAGAAATGTGTTAGGCAAACATTTGTGAATATTGTAATTTTTTATTTTTCTTCCCGTATTTTTAATGCATATAAGTGTAAGAATGAGCAAATTTGTAAAATATTTGCCGTTCTAATAATTTTGTTGTTTCAATTGACCAATGCATGAATAAGGCGATCAGGCCCGTGGCAATGTTAATCTTACGTATGGTGGAAGAATACACAATGTTCCTGCAAGTAGATCTTTAGCAGGGCTTTCAAAAATGTTCAGTTTACCGTAAACTGTCTATACGAACTGCCCGCCGCACCGCTCCGAGTGAACAGCAGTTTTGGTATATTGGAACACCAATTGCACTTTCGTATACGAGAGTCGTCCATTACACGGTTATTTCTGATAATTATGACGTGACTATTATTACAAATACTCGTATAAATGTGCAGCACCAGGGATAAAATTTAATTTTTTTATTGAGTTTCGACGAGATGGGATAATCACAATTTAAGTCACCCAGCATTCCAAATCAAGGCACTACAATTGGCTGCCTGCTGACAAATTTGACACACCTACAAGCAAAACAATAACACACGCCAATTTTCTGATTGGTTGGTGGTCCCCACGAAAATAAAGACACACGACAGAAACAACTGACAGTTAAAATGTGTTCCAGTAGTGAATTCGTCTACAAAATAGACCACTCGGAACTTCTTCGTGCACAAATGTTGGAGTGGATTTTCAGCCACAGACCCACTGGTCCTGAAAAAAAAAATAATGATTTTGTGTTTGTAAAATATCCTGTTTAGTTTGCAAACATAACATAAAAGTACTATTTCCTCACACAAAAACATTTTTGACCCCGTATATTTTTGAAGAATGGCATGTCAGAATCACAATCTTAGTGTTTTTGGGACGTGCAAATAATTAAAATTATCTCACCGAAATGTACATTGAGTTAAGATGCTATAAGTTACTTTAAAAAATCTAAAAAATTTCGCTAAGAAATATTTTTACAATTTTAAAAAGTGTGGGTAGTAATTTTTTTTCGTATTTTTGAATTTTTTTAGTAGTTAATGTTTTTTTTAAAAATAAATCTATCTAATTGTTGTATACAAGCAAAGAGTACTTATAATTATGCCTAAAAATTGTACGGCATTTCGCACAAATCTAAAATATTTAATTTCGACGAGACGAGATATTATGAAATGCCACTGCGAGAGTATAGTAAAGTAACATAGAACAAATGTTGAACAGTAAAAGTGGTTTTGTAATGAGCATAACGGAAATAGCATGAAGTGTTTACAAGCATTTTTATAAGTAACCAGTGACGTAATTCACTACACGTACCCTAACCTAAATACATATAAACATTATGTAAAATACAGCAGTATTTACAATTTGCCTTTTAAAAAATGACGATTTTGTCACCCGTTATTTGTAATTTTCCATCAGTATCTGTAACCAGAGCATGCACATTATTTTTTTTTCCAGTTAGCTTAAATCAATTAAACCTCTCACGATTTTCCACTCTGTCATTCGTTAATCGCCGAAATAATGCGTGTAAAAGTTTTACTCTGGCGAGATACTCAGGGTAATTACTCTGCTATTCTGGGACACTGCCAAGAGCGAGTAAAACACTTACTGGGAAGTTTTCTGAGCCAGCTTAGTTCGGTCTTTATAATTTTGTTATCACACTTAAATATTTAAAACAAACAATTTTCTTTAGTATTAATACCACACCCGTTACGCCAATGGACAGTAGTCTCAGCTCTCCACGTGGGAAGGAGCCGCGGTGGTGTAGTGGTCAGACTCCTCGCCTCACACCTTGGCGAAACAGGTTCGATTCCCGGCGGGGTCGCTCCCTGATTTTTGCACGTGTAAATTGTGCCGGACGATGCAGCTGGTCGGCGGGTTTTCTCGGGGATCTCCCGTTTCCCCCGGCCTTGCATTCCGGCGCTGCTCCGTACTCACGTCGCTCCACCCTCATCGGCTCTCAAGACCTCGATGTCAAGAGTCGCTCAGATCTCTCCACCCCACTCCTCGTGAGTATCAACAGCAACTGTGCGATGCCCACGGCTCACTTGTCGCTCGCGCACGACCCGCACAGTACTCAAAACCTGGCTGCAGCTGATTCAACAGGACTTATTTCGGGTGTTCGGCCGTGTTCTTCTGACCTTTCGCAGACCCTCTGGATCTTCCGCTGCGACACTGCATCGCATCTACTGTTGTGGAGGAGCATCCTCCAGATGTCCCTAGGACCCAGGTGTTTGTCTCCCTTTTTTCATAGTCAGAAGCACACGTGTAAGCCAGACTTCCCTGCAGTTTTTGTTAGTTCCTGGATCAATTTCCTCTATATCCAGCTACCAACTCCTTAATTTAACGTGTAGTAAGGACATGGTCCAAAATGGCTGTTGTCGGAGATGGTTTCCTACATGAACATCGAGCGTTACCTTCCTTGAGTAAAATGAAGCTAACAAGTTAAGGGGAATGATGCACCACATTTACACACTTGTCGCAACTCGTTTATTGATGTGTGTGTCGAAATTATTGGCACGTTAAGATGTAAATAATAGTATCCTACCCCTTTCTACGTATAATTAGATGTTCGCTGCCTTTTATCCGTCTATTGATGGATTATAATATAGAAAATCTTACTTATTATCTTCCGTCAGTAGTCAGAGAATAATAAAGTCAGTGGATATATAACAGTGTAAAAATGCATAGGAGACTGTTGTTTCGATTTTCACATGCCAAATTTTTGAACGCACTTTGAAAAATAAGTTGCGAAAAGTTGATAAATATATATGACGTTATTGCACCATACCCCTTAAACAAAGAATACGGTATTTTACTCATCGCGTGCTGCGGGGTTCTCAAGCCGCAAAGCAGATTAGTGTCGTTTAGGCTCGGTTCTTTTATTGGTGGTTTAAACTTTTCAAGAACCAGTAATTAGAAAACCCCCTTTGCAACCCTGTGGTTATATACCTTACCCTTCAATACAGACGCAGTTTTTGAAACATTAATGTATAATTGTGTTACAACTGACGTAATACGCATTCGAAAAAAAAAATTTGTATTACTTTATTTGTAACATAATTATACATTAATAGTTGAGATGATAAGTCTCTTCTAAAAGGCAAGGCATATTAACTAAATAACGGCTTAGACATTTAAAATATGTTTGCGTATTCAAAGCTTAAACCAATAAGTAAGGGCAGTGATATTTCGCGAAAATATTTCGAGACAAGATACAGTCCAAAGCACTGTAGGGTCGTCCAGCTTCTTTGATTGGCTAAAAAAAATGTTCTGGCCTGTGTTAACAGTTTGCGCACGAATCACGAAGGTTCAGTGTCCGAGTTACTTGGTCCTGAGTGGCTTGGTCAAAGACGGACACGGCACCAGCAGCAAACGGAGGTATAACAACAGCTGAGGTGTGTAATTGAAGTCTACTGTGTACTCCGATTTTTACGCGAAAAGTCACTGGCCCTAGCAATAAGGAATCATTAAGTCCAGTAGGGCGAATGAGACCTACAAATGAGTGGCCATAATCATACCTAACCCCTCCCGTGGCCATGTCTATAAGGACACGAGTGCCTCCGATAATGCCCGTATCGCGTTTCAGAAGAGACGCGCATCGCCCAGAAATGCGGCAAGTACGGCAGGTAATCAAGGCTGGAGAGAGTTGAAGCGTCCGCGCTAGTTACGTTATTTTAGTAGGAAACGCACATCGAAGCCGGTGCTCCTCTAGCTTTAACGGTTATCGCCTTTCCTTGTAACCGACTGTTTACGAGCTCAATTCCTGGAAGCTATTGCCGGGATGCTGAAACGATGTGAGGCGGACTAATGCCCGTCCCTCAGACGGTTACATCGCCGCATACACACGAAGCGTGAATTATATCTTATTTTGTTCTGCAGTGTGCAACTTGACGCGACGAAATGAAGCAGGCCTAGGGCTCAGTAATAAAGATAAAAAAATTGTTTTCCATATTTTTTTTATGTTACTCGAATGTTCTGTGCACGTATCTCTGAGGATGGAAGCAAAGCGTGAAATCTCTAGCAGTCATTTCCCCCTAGCCAGTGAGACCTTTTACCCAAGAATAATGTCATGAATGAATGTCTTCGTTTTGTTTTCTGAGAACATAAAAAAAAAAATGTAGGATGGTTTTGCTCTGCATAATATTTTGCTACGCATGTGGTAGACACAATTAAGAGGGAAGGTTACGAAACAATATTTAATCTCTTGTTTTTATTCGTGTTTTTGGATGTAGCTTGCGGGTCATTACTGGTGTCCAACATGCTTTTGTGCGAGCACTGTCGAATATTGTGCTACGTATTTGCTCAAGTGTATTAGTATTGCCTGGACTAAATGTCAGCTTTTTTTTTACTTACTTGAGAGCATACTTGTAAGGGATCCTTCAACTTTTAATTTCTTGGTCCTTTTCATTATTTATATTTTGTTCAAATAGTAAATCAGTACCTGTTGAAAGGGAATAATCAAGCAGGAATGGTTTTTACTTTTCTCGAGGCAAATGGGAGGAATGGGGGCTGTTTAAAAAAAATCTATTGTGAGTGAATAAAATTGACACTTACAGTTGTGAAAATTATCGTACTGAAATTATTTGAATATTGTGAGCCCCTAAGCCCGAGAAACTCATATTGCCGAACTGTTTGATATATACAATAAAACTAAGAGGTGAATAATGAGTTCGTAGCGATAGTGGATATAACAGTTTATAAAAAACGAGGTCTTGGCGATATCCAGCAATATTATTAGCAAAAAAATTATACTCTAAATATTGTGCGGTGTGTCACCTAACACGTAGTTGTGAATAAAAATTTACCTGGTGTTTAACACGAAACTGTTTCTTAAGTTATCTATTTATTTTTATTTATTTATTTACAGGGCTAGTAAAAATTTTTCGTTCGAATATTTTG
Source organism: Clitarchus hookeri (assembly GCA_002778355.1). Lineage (NCBI taxonomy): Eukaryota > Metazoa > Arthropoda > Insecta > Phasmatodea > Phasmatidae > Clitarchus > Clitarchus hookeri. The sequence continues at coordinate 85,655 of NQII01007102.1, read as the reverse complement.
TTTGAATGAAGTGAGAGAATATAAAATAAAAGTAAATTGCTTGTTGAATTTGACTTAGTCACCTTTGACGGGTTTCAAAGGTGACGGGAGTGTGCAACTAGCTGATATCTAGGGCTTACGTACGTTTCGAATAAAAAATAATTCTGTAGTTTATTGTACTCTGCAAATATGTATTTTTAGTTTAGCTAAGACGTACGGCGCCTAAACGTTATGCCCACATTACTGACTTGTGCATGTGGATATTATATTTGTATCGTTCTTTTTTACCATTTTCTAGGTTACGACAACCAAGATATATCTGGTGGTCCCTAGTAACAGATATCTTGTATTTCTACAGAATATATCTGCAAATTTTGTCCTGTATTTGCACAAAATTTATCTGTAGTTTGTCCGCTAGTTTTTAGGAGTCATGTTAATGAATTCGATGCTGTTACGCCATGGCAGCTGTCATTTCAATAGTCGCCTAAATGTGCTGAATATCTGCTCCGCATTTTTTCAAATATTGGATTTTGGGCTTGTGTTTGTTTATTTAATTTTTCCTAGAAAATATACTGAGAAGTGAGCCGGGTTTTTTTATAGCTACGTATATACGTTACACTACAATAAAATCAACCAAACTGATTAGAGTAACAATAATATATTTCTATAAATATTATAATACATTATTGAATAATAGTTGTTTACCAGCATACAGTAAAAATTATCTTCGAAAAATGTTTTTAAGGTAATTATTTTGAAGTTTGAAGCAGTAAAATTTCTTTCCTACAAAATTTGTTTTTCTGCTAAGCTTTCTAAACACGCAATTGAAATTTCTAACTTTTACATTGCATGACAAATGTTAGGCGTGGTTTTAATATAATTTGGTTGATTAAGTTATGCATAAAATTTTATTCGAAACAAGTGTTATGAATGCATAGGGCCATTCTAATTTTTCTTATAACTGGCATATACTGGCGTGGTAAATTTGCAAACAAATTCTTTCGGCGTACTAGTAATTCCACTTAACTGGAGTTTAAAAAGTTCAACGGCGATATCTACAGTTTTACAATCAAACCAATTGTTCCAAGCACTAATTGTGCTTGTCAGTAAAAACTCAACTGAATTTTCAGCGGGTGACATTTCGTTGGCTAAAATCTCTTATTCATTTTTACTGCGATTAAATAGATTTGTTGTTTATAAATCATGCAAAATATTAAATTAAGGAATTTTTACTGTGGGTGTTGCATAGCGCCCTATAAAGTAAGCAGAGTAGATGCAGACGTCAAACGTTGCAAGCTACACTATGTTCTCTGGATCGCAGGTAGCTTGAAAGCTATGGAAAGGCCTAGCTATGCATGCATGCATTTCCGGAACATAAAATTACGAACTGAATTTGAAGTGCTTAATTTATTTTACATGTATTTGTGTATTGACTAAAAATTTGAGTTAACAAAACCATCTCCGGTTTTTCGAGTAATGACGTATAAAACCAAAATTTTGTTTTCACGATATATAAATTTCACTACTATAGAATTGTAGGCAAAAGTATTTTGTTAATTGGACAAATATTTTTGCACATTTACTGATTCTGTACGTTTTCTGTCCGCAAAAAGTTGGCAATTTTGAAATCTAAAACCACAAACTGTATCAAATATCGCTGCACTTGCCAGTGAAACTAACCCCATCAAAATATATTAAGTGGTTCAAAGTCTATTCTATTTCGTGTTTCGGGTATTCACGCACTGCCATACCTTTCCATGACCCTTAATACGCAGCACTCTCTAAATCGGAATCAGTTAATATCTACTGATTGCCAGTTGAAACTGTTTCATCAGGAATCTATAGAAAATAAACAACTACTCACTTCAATTAAAGGAAATGCACTGATTCAAACAGTTGAAAATCAGTAATTTATAGTCGATTAATAAATATCTACAGGGATTAAAATAAAAGCGCATTCCGATGCGAAATACACTTAAGTTCGAATCAGCGATATCAGTCAGTGAAATAACATTCACTGAAAGTCAGTTGATAAGCTACTGCTGATCGGAGAATCAAGCAAATTAACTGGGAACAAGTGACTTATAGCATTGGAATTCTCGACATTCAGTGGGAATCACAAATAAATCAGTGAAATTCAGCCACTATTTTAATTATGTATCTGGCACTGATTATCAGTTGCTCAATTTTCACTGTTTTCACTGATTTGGCTCAATTCTCACTGTTTCAAGTTTAGAGTGTAAATTAGTCATATTTATTTTGTAGCTAGAACAAAATTATTACATATGAAATCTGACTACGGCCGTCAGTATACGTCTTACATTTCGGGCGGAGGTTTGATCCTAACCTTTTCCACAATTTTTGTTGTACAGGTAATACTTTTGCCCTGCGAAATATGATTGTACTTAATTTATTTCTCTTCCCGGTGATTATTTATTAGTCAACGACAAATAAGAAATTTTTCCACTTTTTGAAATGATTAGTACTTTTATTGTTCTACAGATCCCGGATGGAGCAGTTTTAACTGGTTATCAGTACATATTAACTGATTCCGATTTAGAGTGTAGAGGTCCTGAGCCAACAATTAATATATCACAATAGCGAGGCCAAAACCCGTGCGACCAAGCGATTCAGGACAATTTCGCATCTGAAATTAGATTTGGACGTCTGCGGAGCATCTTCGCAAAGCGGCTTCACGACGTAACGATATCCTCGTTACTCATCTGTTTAAAGTGGTTCCAGTAAGATCCATAACGCAAGAAAAATATGAGTGCCAGGAGTGGCTGCGAAAATAAATCCTTCGGTTAGTAGTTAAAAGCTCTGCATCCACTGACAGTTTCCAGATAAGCTCGTGGCCGCTTTAATTAACCCATTCGACCCAGTGTACACAAGTGTCTACATTACGCACGTGTAGGTAATTTATGGTTTTACTGCACACTGCGAAGCTCAGTGCCCAATGATTCTATCTGTGGGTAAGTGAATCGCAAACAGTCTTACTGGTCTAGGTCATAACTAGTTCATATATCTGCAGTCGAACATATAGCTTACAACTCATTAACTGTGACAACGAAACAAGTGTTGCATCGACTAAGTACAGTATGCAAGTAGTTATAAAATGGGGGTTCTAGCGAACCTGGCTCCTGGCTACGGAGCCGTGGCGCCATGGCGGCCATCTTGTATGACGTCACGTGGCAACCTCCCGATCTGCCATTCCTCGTCAACAGGGGCCATCTTAGATTTCCCTATTTTTCCTCTGAAATTTTTCTTTTTTCCCCCTGTAATTTCCCTTTCCCTCCTGCTCTATCATTCCACCCCGGCACTTCACGATCTTGCATTCCGATTCGTTTTCTCCCACTCTTTCATTCCGATGTTATTGTGTTTCTCACGCTCTGACGTTCCTTTCTCAAGTACCGTTCTATCCCTCGGGGGTTTTTCTCATATTCCTTCTGGTCTCCTTTATATTTCCCTATTATGTTTTTTTTATTTCTCTCGTTCTCTCTCATTCCTTCCTGCCTCCCGACCGTTATCCTTCGGGGGGTTTACTCATATTCCTTCCAGTCTCCATAATATTTTCTATCTCGCCCCCCACCACTCTCTTGCTTTTCGCACCTTCCAACACTGTCAACATCGTCTTCTGTAGGCGGCCATAATTGATTAACGCATCCGCCACCAAAGTGTGCTAAGTCATCTGTAATTCCTGCGCCTGCCGCCATCTTTGATTTCCGCACCCGTCACCAGAGTATGCGAAGTTCCTCATTTGGCGGCTAGGAGTGCTGGTGTCGGCGCGGGAATTTTCAGTTAATTCTGCAAGAAACTGTCGGAGTTACTATCAACTAAGTTGTTTCGTCTCCCTTCTTTAAAACACAAGTAATAAATAGCAGAGATGCGAACAATCACAAAATTCTGTATATCTACTTCAAAGATTGCTGCATCTGAATTATCAGGTTTTCCTCTTAGAAACTGTTGAAATTATCAACGACTATGTACTTTCGACATCTTAGCTTTTAACACAATAGAGATTAACTAGGGAAGTGAACTGCACGTGTAGTTATGCAGCACTATACAAGTGTAAACTGCACACAGATAGTCAGTCACTTCTGCAAGGAACAGTTCAAGTTATTGTCAAGTATGTCATTTCGATCTCCCTGTTTAAAACACAGGTAATAACAAGCAGAGATGCTAACGAACTCAAACTTTTGTATAACTATGTGATAACTGCTGTGTGGTATATGCGAATAAGTGTGTCTTGAATGATCACAGCAGGAATTGTTCTGAAAAACTGTCACCATAAATGTTTTGCTAGAATGAAGAATGAGTTGAGCGTGTATAAAATATTATTATGTATTCTTATTATGTCAAGTCTGTAAAATAAAGGTAAAGTGTATACATTAGTTAAATGTTATTCATTTATCTTAACCCACTCTAATATTAGGCTCACCTCCATCACTAGGAGAAAAATTACCAGATTTTGCCTAAGTGTGAAAGAGAATGAATATTTTTTTGTGTAGTGTCAAATCTCGAACTCAGGTCGCTACCGGCGGCTGCTTGAGCAATACACAGATGCTCTCGCCATCTTTGTTTCTCCAGTCGACCGCTAGACTGTACGACCACCGTCTGCTAGGGTCGTGGTGAACTTCGGCCTTCTTAATTTACCCTGTCATCTGTCAAGGGGGGGTGCCAACATCGTTTTAGTTGCCGATGGCGGTCGCTAGGACCACTCCGGTCGACAGACATGACCGAATTCCGACGTGCAGCATGCAGAACACTCACTCTTGCATTCAGTACTCGGTGTAAGTAGCTCAAAAACGCCATATGCACGAGGTGTCGATCCAACTGCCACTGTGCAATGTCAATATCTAGTTGTAAATAGGGATACTTAAGGAATTTTCTATTCAAAAAACATAAACCAACTAAAAAAACCAAGAAGAAAATATGGCGGGGGAAGGTTCCCCAAAAAGTCAAACAAGGTTGCCCCAATCTAGTCTTCAGTAAAGGTGGCAGTCTTGTGCAGTGTTGCCGAGTGCACTATTCTTCGTCGACTATTGACTAAAGATCAAGTAGGCCGAGTCGTTGTCCATTGCGCATATACCCAGTATTGATCTACCGCAAACCGACATAACTGTCAAAGTTGCATGATCAACATTAATGAACGTGTTTGTATCTAATTTTTTCAAAAGACAAGCATTTTTATATGAATGAAATACTTTTACGAATTCGAATTTAATCAAACTGCATTACAAGTTGGATATAGGTAACGCAAAAAACCTCTCAAAGCACGTGATCGCACGTTTAGTGTTCCAACCTCAGATCCTATCCACGTCGTTTATGATGGTCGTGTTGGCAGGACAGCAGTTAATCGTTAGGACTCGGTGACTGGTTCTTCGCAGCCAGCGAGATCGCTCTGCCCCGTGTTCACTCGCTGTCGTCGACAGGCGGGCGTCGTCGGGCGTCGTCTTATCTTCGCGTTTCTCCCGAGCGGGGTCGTCGAGCTTGGCTCGATGGTCGATAGCAGCAGACACGGAAGCTCGCACTTGATCAGCTGGCGCGACGCCCCCACTCGCACGTCCTACATCACGACATGCGAGCACGCGAGTTTCAAGGCGACCGACCGCCTAGGACGCTAGTGAAAGGGAGCGAGTTCCGTGGACCGAGAATTAAGGCATTCGCCTACATGGCGCTTTAAATGTGTTGCAGGGTGTTTGAAAAAAAAAACATTTTTTCTATGAAACTGTTAAACGCGTCCCCAATTAGTTTTACTCAATGTAAAACTGGTAAACTTCTTAAACTGTGATGGACGTGTATGGCTTTGCTTTGGTTATTAGTCTGCTACCATAACTTCTGCTGCCAAAAAAAAAGTAAAGTATTCAAAAACATATGCGTGCTGGATACAAAAGGCCAATAGTAATTAATGAATACTGAAAACAATGAGAATAATAGTCATACAGTATATGATCCAGGGGGGAGTAAAGTAAATAATTCCATGAGTTGTACTTCGATTACTTAATATATTTTAAATAAAAAAAGTAAAAATTATACATTTTGCTGGCATAAGAAATTGAAAATGATGACATGATGAAAACGTGTATAATAGCAGCAAGAAAGAAAAAAATGGTGCGGGCGGGGGAGGGGGGGGCTTATTTCAAATAATATTTATTTTATATGCGTATTTAAATGCCAGGACATTAATCTTGTAGTAAATAAAACAACATTAAGTAAGCCAGGTATATGACAAAGTTTTAATTTAAAATTTGATGGTTAATTTTTTTTTTATTTTGAAAGTTTACAAACTGTTGAAAATACAAAATGTGGGAAGTTTACAAACTGCGGGTTCAGTCAAAATTAAAATGAAGTGGAGAGAGTCGGCGGAGAGGAGAAAGCAGTAACGCTACGGCCGCTGTTCGGTGAACGTGACGGGAGTCACGAGTACCCCTTCACAGCTGCCAGGTTAGACTGCGAAGCTGCAGTCTTCCCCATACTACAGGTCGGTATGGACTGGTACTCAGATAACAGTTGCACAGTGAAATGGGACTGCCAAACTGTTACCGGCGATGCTGCGAAACTGCGACCTCTTGTAAGGTCGGGCACGGATTGCTACAAACATCACAGTTACCGCGGAACTGGGTCAACGCTTACCCATGAAGGAGGATGAAAACTACACTAACGTAGACTACCAGCGCTAAACTACGTTGTAGCACATCTGAACTACGCGATGAGATGTAAAAAGAACTTTCTTTGTCATAATTTATGAGTGTTAACAATTTGGTGCATAATTGTTGTTAATGTTGGGAGTTGTATAGGGACGTCCAACACACCTGAAACTTTATTTTACGTTATAAAATGATACGCTCGCCCCTGAAAGTGATTTAAAGGCGAGTTGCCGAACGAAAGGCAGGTAGGGCCTAACGTCTCGTTGACAGCGAGGTCATTAAGAGATGGGGCAAGTTGCTTAGATAAGCAGGAATCGGGAGTAATTCGGCCATGGCCTGTAGTGAGAAACCATCCCGCCATTCGCCTGGAGTGATTCCGGCAAACCCATGGGAAACCGAAATCAGGATGGCCGTACCGGGATTCGAACCCAGGTCCTCCCGAATGCGAGTCCAAAGTTCAACAACCACTGTGCCACCTCGCTCGATCCGATGGACAGTTTCCTCTTTAGTTTATTGCCTTGTGCGTAGGGGCGATGAGACACGTGATTCACGTGTCTGGGTCGCCCTTAGCAGTCCTGCTCTTATAGATTTTGGTGAAATAAGATTTCAAAATATTTTTAGGGAGATGACGTAGCTTACGGTATGAAATAATTCCGTTTTACAGATTGTATATTATGTTTTTCCGTTACTAAAAAAACATTTGAACTACCGTTTTCATAGAATTTTTAACTTGGTAAACACAAGCGCGCGCGCGCCCACACACACACACACACGCGCGCGCGCGCACACTCACACTAACTGAAGAATAAAAGAGTGTAACCAAATGAGATAGATGTTTACTACTTCCCAAAGTTTTCGCCAACATAAGAAATTGTACGATATAGCTGCCATGGAGTTAGTAAGCGTTGTCATTTTAACCACCGCTGTGAGTTGAAAAGTAATGTAAAGTCCAGGCAGGTCGAGCATAAACTAATAATCTTCCTAATCTACCGTTAGTAGTAATTAATGTTACTTAACTCGTTGTTTGCGTGGTTACGTGTATCTCAGTAAATAAATATTATGTAAATATGCATTTTTGCCATAAAAAGGAAAAGTAAATTACTTTTAACAAGAAAGGTTTTGCTTTTATCGTATATGTATAATGTATAAAATCTCGTTTAAAAAAAAGGAGGGGTTTCTTATTTTTAGAGCTTGCCCTCGCATTTACATAAAAGGTAGGAGAAAAGCACAATTGCACGGGCGTAGTTCAATATGTTGGCTTTCATTGCTAGTGATAAAGCCCCGCTGTTACATGTCAAACACGCTTAGTATAGAGCACCGACGGAAGTACTTTAAGTCAGGAGCGTCGAGGCGCTAGGCGTGCGTGTTAGTGTCGCCCACATCACAGAATAGGGCCTACTTAAGAATACAGAGGTGAAACAGCGGCTTGTACCGCGAACTCGACCCACAAGCGCCGGCGAAATGCCGCCGTTGGCCAGCGAAGTGTTGGAACGCCGTTCGTCAACCAGCGCCTCGCTGTTACTTATTCGCCAGCCGGCGGACCAACCAGTAGGGAAACGTTTTGCACGATTGCAGCTGCCAATCAGTCACAAGTCTCGTTCACAGAGCCTCGCATGGCCAATCAAAGGATGGGTTCGCCCGTATCGGAGGAACCGCATTGCCATTTCGTCTCTACGTACTTATCTACTCTGAGCCATATCGCTCCCGTACTTCTGTGCCTTGAACGCGTAAATAAACGTTCCTCTGCGTGCTTAAGGCCCCCGTCTACCTATTAAACGTGCGTCCAACGTGCTGATCTACGAAAGGAACACACACTTCAGACGAAAGCTGTTTGAGTACTTTCAAAATGTCACGCACATCAGAAACACAGTTTCGTAGTACTCCAAAAAAAGGCTGTATCTGAAAATATAAGCGTCAGATACATGCAAAACTACTCGAGGGCGCTGCACTGAACCTTCCTGTAGACTTTCCACCAATAAAATAGTAGGATCACCGCTGAAAGTCCCGTAGGTACACGCAGAGCGACGAGAACACTGCACGCCAGTTCAGAGCCTTGCGCTTAGCGGCGATGGCGTGCTTGATGCGCGTGGCAGTGTCGCCCTTATCGCGCCCGCGCTTCTCGGTCTCAATCGTGGAAGAAAGCTCCAGTTAGGCGCGAGCCTTGTTTCGCATACCTCCTGCCGGAAGTCTGATGGATTGGAGAAATCTCGGCTGACGTTTTTGGGTGGCGAAAGCCGCTGCTGCTGGTTGTCGATGCTTTTTCGCAAGGGNCCCCCCCCGACATGACATGATTTCGTGGACACGCGACAGGACAGGACGGCTGATCAGGGCGGGGCGCCTGCGATGACGAAAGGCGTGGTTGCAGCGGTCAAGTGTCACGTATTTCTTTCTCTATCTATCCTTTCTTTTTCTTTTCTTGGAATGCCTCTTGCCCTCTCTGAATTTCACGCCTCCCTGGCTAGTCAAAACCGCTTTCGAGTATTTGCACTGTCCTTGCTTGACAGCCTCTTGACAGGAAACAAGTGGCAGTGAGATCCCGTTCGTGTTGCGCCTACCATGCGCCTGGACGGCTTTGCAGCATGCTTGAAATACAGGTTGAAAATAAACTATTTGGCGTACTAGCAACCCGTTTTCTTGCGAAGGGGAAAAAAAACATCAGGCAACTTGGGAACAAGGTTTACCAAGGGCCGATTCTCTAACTTGAGCGTGCTTAAAGATAGTGTCTGTGATAGTCTTTACGATAGAGAGGGTCATAATGATGTTTACTCGCAAGCGTCTTTATGTGGTGTTCTGTAACCCACATCTTTATTGTTATCTTTGTGCGAAGATGTAAGTTTGGCAACGTAGCGGGCTGTGCACTGAAATCCACGATCTGCTTGTTGAATTATATTTTTCCCATTATTAAAGTATGTCTTGTGTGTCTGGTGTCGTTATTATTGTAAATTTTAAACTATAGTTATTTTTTTTCTTAAAACATTTTCGAATGACATTTTAAAAATAAATTTACTTCTCTCTATGTACCTGGTTTGTTTTTAGCATCAAGACATAGCAGCACTGACCCGTGACCGAATCCTTCTTTTAGAAGTGCTGGAGAGTGTCACTAGCGAATTATAAAATATACTCCTTAAATATATTACAGACACAGTTTATTTGTGCGGAAATATATCAGAATATAATATTTCTCACTTTTGCGGCATTATAATGCGTTTTTTTTTTTTTTTTTTTTTTTTCTGTCGAACGTGTTCGCTAGAACCTCAATTCGTAGGCCATTTCCTTTCCACTTTCGTTCATAAAGACAGTCGCGAGGCATTCGAGAGACCACCGTGGCGAAATATTGAGTTACAGAATACCATTTCACTTGGTAAAGTTAATTCAGATGTAAATGTCTTTATTTAACGACAGTAAAACGTTACAGGATCGGGCTCCAGGTACATTTCTCGTCGGAGAAACAGTTATGCCTGAAAACATGCTCAGTTGATTTTTCCACTCGCAAGACTTCGGTTTGCATGCTGAACGCATACAGAGGCCAACAATATAAGCCGTAGAAGCCGTGACAAAGGAAGACTGGGTGGGATATTGCAGACACGTTGAAGGAATTGAAGAAGAGTACTGGAAGAACGACTGCCTCACGGAGTTAGCAGTAGATGAGTTCTTAATCAAACTGGATAGTGACAGCGATGACCCGGTTAATAAAGGAGGAAAAAATTCACACCATGACAGCTGCAGTGAGCAAGAATTTTTTTAGTGAATATGATAGCGACAGCTCTTGATTAGCTCAGACATTGTAAATATTGAAACTAGATTATATCTTGCTGATACATGTACTCTACAGTGTCATTAATTTGTCTTGCTTAATCACGTAGTTGATTAGTGAGCTATGAATAGTTTAACTTTTCCCTAAGCTTCCTCAAAAACAGTGAATAAACATTGTTAACGAGGAAGTGGGAGGTGATCTAGGACTAGTGGGACCAGCCCTCACAACGTTTAACAGTATAGTGTCAAAATTACCTGTGCAGCCGGGAAGGGGCGTGGCCTGAGCGCTAGCGTAGCTATTGAGACGGGGCGATGAGATCGGAGTAGGAAAAATACATGACCGTTAACAATCCACGCGAGCGCGTTTACATATGCCTGCATATATCAAGCAAAAACCTGGGAATCAGCCTCAAACTACGCTTAAATCAAAGGCGATTTCACGCGATCGAATATCTATTAAATTAAATTACTTGAATCAAATTTATTTAACTAAAAAAATCACTTAATTCGCCTTTGAATGAATTGCATTCAATAAGCTTTCAAATCTCCACATGAAAAGCATACCAGTTCAGTCAAGAAAATAAACCTTGCTTTGATGCTGTTACGTGAGGTATTTACCTTAATTTGTCAAAGTGACTAAAAATTAACATAAATTCAGCACATTGCAGATGTAATAAGGGCTCCGACTGCCTGGCGCGTGAAGTGCATTACAAGGGTTTGGTACACAACACATTATTCCTATACAGCTGGATATTTTGTAGGGGCGTCCAAACACCATGTTTAAAGTTCTCATTCAAACTCAAAAGAATTATTTTTGACGTAAAAATGGCTAAAACGGTTGCTTTGAGAAACAGTTTCAGCAACAGTTTTTTTTTTGTATACAAACACTTAAGAGTTGTCTTCAGAAACATATCGTACTTTCTTCTTATTAGTGTGCTTTTAAATTAAATAGGCTCACTGCTGAAAGTGACGTGTAGACGAGTCGCCGGCAGAGAGACAGCCTGCAAGTTGAGCGCCTTGTGGGCACAGGTGACGAAGCTAGCGAGGAGTGAGGAACAGTTCGCCTTTTAGAGTCGGCCAGTTTTTGAGGACTCGATAGCACAAAATAATTGCAGGTAGTTGGAACCCTTAGGAGAAACGGTGAACAGTGGAAGCATTGTGTTCTTACTTTTGCTTTCGTGGAGTTGTTTCAGGCTCGCCAGGTCTCTCTTTCTGTTTTTTTTTTGCGAATTCTTCCGATAGACGCCTTACTCACTCCCGTGTACTTTGCAGCTCTCTCTCTGTAGCTTCGTTAACAGGAACCAACAAATATTTATTCCTCGCCTCTTCATCACAAGCTCCTACATCACTCGTGATGACTTCTCTTTCCTTGTTTATACCTGTTGGGCCGCGTGCTACTCGCCATTGTCCACAGTCCGTCACTGCTGCCGCCGCAGCTTTACATCAATGGAGCAAGCTCATTAGCGCGGGGGTAGTACAAGTCCTGGGGAGGGCTCTTGTCCACCCGGTTGTCCTGCGTTTGAATTGCGGCGGAAAAGAGAGGCTACCCCCTCCCTCCCGCCGCAGCCATAAAACTGTGTTCCTAAGCCATGCTTACTTCGATCTTAGGGCAAGCCGGGTTTCCCCGGCAAGCCCTGGTTCCCATTAGCATTTAACCTCTCTCTGTCTCTTCATGCACAGAGGTCGTGGAAGGAGGTGGCACTGGGGCTGCTACCTAGTTTCGTCCCTTTTAGCTCGGTATTTTGGAAAATGCAGGTTTAGTTATGGACTGGACGAGAGTTTATTAAATCCCCGGCCAGTCTTTTATTGTATGAAATCTGATTCTAAGCCCTGCATAGTCCCGTGAATTTATTCGCGTTAGGTCTGGGTAAAGACGTTACCTGAAGTGAAATGAGATGGTAACGATTTTGATTATGAGGTGTTGTTTATAAATATTGTATATTGATGGATGTTTGATCATTGTGTTTTACAATCATCCCTCAATCCCTGAGGCGCTGTAAGGTACCCGAGTCCTAAGACATGCTGGAAACGTACGTTGGCAGCCTTTGATATATTGTATGTTAATAGTAATCGTATTTTAAATTAAATAAATTAGGAGGAGATATTTTTTGAAACTAGAATTGTATATTACGAGAACATCACGCGTGAAAATGAGACAGTGCTGTCATCTCTGGGTGGGGAGTTCAAGGCCCCGCCCCCGGCGGAGAGATCGGCCAATCAGGGCGGCCCGTCTAGAGGCAAACCGAGCTGCTTAGTGCGAGCGCGAACTCGCTAAACTAGCCAGCTAAAAATTAAGGGGGTCCGCTCCCCTAACAAAAAAAAAGTCATTAAATGGACGATTGCGGGTCAATGTGCTAAGGCCTTATGGCCTCTGCACTTACCTTGGATTTTAATGAACTTGGCGAAATGAATGGACATGGTACACGATGTCATGGGTGACGTTGTGATAATGCGGTGCTTGGCCATCGGGGGACCCCTCCCCTCCCACCAAACACCCGCAGCATCCTTCATTATGCCGCGGCCGCGAAGTGGGAAGGAGGTTGTAGCCACTGGACCCACCACACAACCCCCCAGATACCATTTCTGGTGTCCTGAGCGGCCAGGTTTTCTGTTCCCAATCAGGATAATGCAGTATTCGCATCCCCGCTAGTTTTGTTAAAAGTGGAGAATTTTGTCCCGGACCAATCAGAGATTTTTCCGGCCGGCCGCGGGTTTTATTGTTGCTTACTTTTATTACGCGGTGTCTTTAATTACATTTTAAACTTGTAATCGCTGCATTTTAGGTCGTCTGTTAACGTGATTTATTGTCTGGGGAATATTTTCCTAATCTTCTAATTACCGGGTTCTTATGTGAGACAGTGTTATAGTAGAATTTATTGCAATAAACGGGATTTTTAAGTTCGTTATGCAAATCTACAGTTCTGGTGAATCTGCGTGCCTTTTCTTATTATTCTGAGGTATTTGTTTTGTACGACTTGCAGATTCTTAATTAAGGATTTAGCTGCGTTTCCCCAGACGTCGTGTGCGTGCATCATTGCTGATCTTACAATGACAGCGTATGTTAATAGCTTTAATCTCGTGGAAAGTTTAGGTTTTTTAAGCAAAGGGTACAGTTGTCTGATTTTTGCTATTGGCACATTTTTAATGTTATTTATATGTGTACCCCAGTGAAATTTATTATCTATATTTAAACCTAGATATTTAGCTGTTTTACTAATAAGTAATGGTAATATGGCTACCAATATTATTTTGTGTTGATATTTTGACTACAAGAGCTTAAATATTCAACTGAAACTCAAAAATTTGTTAGAGGGTTTTTTTTTTTAGCATATTGTTTCTCATACCAGTTTTTAAGGAGGATTGATGATCCCTGCCGTCTTTGACTTAGCAGTTTTCTCGCTATGCTCTGTTTCAGAAGTTGTATCAAAATTTTTGGCACGACAGGTGTTAGATAATAGTTTTCCAAACGTTTTGGCTTTGTTGCAGTTTCGCTGCCTTCATTACTTAACAGGAAAAGCTGTGAAGAAAATGTGATTAATACTTTTCTCTCGACATACGGTACGGTACATCCACTATCAGTCCTTCATCGTTCTGCTAAAATATATTGCATACACTTACAAGTCGCCTAGGGTTCATCCAATTTCTCGAGGGCTGAAGTGTAGATAAAGATACGAGATTTAAATTTTAATTTCTTAATTTAATTTTGAATGCTATAAAAATTCACACAGCTATTATTCACAAAATAAAACTGCCTTTTCCTACTATTAAAACTTACTCCTACCAGTCAGTACAATTATACCAATCTCAATTGTAATTTAAGTCCATGTCAATGTCTATATACTCGTACTAGCTACAGTCAGCTGCTCTTCACTTATTAGTTACACATGTCCACTGCCATAACCTCTGTCCAAATGCCTGCCATTCACACATTAAGTCCCACTTTCCTACAGTCCAGCCGGTCAGTCTCGGTCTCTGCTCTCCCGATGGTCGCACACTGCACCTTGTTGTTGCGAAGAAATCATTCACACCCAGCGCTAATGGCCATTCAAGATTCCCATAGCAGACCGTAGCGCGCATAATGGTGCGCCTGCAGATAAGCATGGTTCACATTACTGACTATACTTGTTGTACTAACAATAACAAATAACATGTATCATACAAACTACGCACATCTTAGTATACACAAATATTTCGCAAGTGAAAGGTGGCTATTGATGTGCTGGTTTCACAGAATTGAAGTATATACAAGGGCTCATAATTGCAGCCCAGGCACAGATTTCAATAAGAATTAGAATGTAAAATTCGCTAAAAAAAGTTACGTTTTTTTTTTCAAACGGAACAAAGCCTATTCACACCAAGAAAATAAAACTATAGGAAATTAGAATGTCTGTGGTGTTTAGTGCAGTATTCTAGTGCAAGTAGTTTACTCACGGTCGTAATAAGACAATTTTAAATACCGACAGATGTCTGCTCCATTTAACTGTTTAGTTACTCGGCTACGGTGTTTGTATGCTTGTTAAGATTCTGTTTCCTTTACACTGATTTTATTGGGACCTCCGTGTCAGTACTTAGTGACCGTTTGTACTACCCATACGTAGGACGTGCTGGAAGATGGTATTTACTAATACTGAAAAAGCCGACATGCTCATGGCGTATGGCAAATGTAGGAAGAATGCTGTTCGTTCTTGCAATGTGTACGCTGAACGATATCCCAATACACGTCAACACATCTCGACAAATATTTGCGAACCTCTTTAGCCAATTACGGGAAACTAGAAGTGCAACACCTCGAAAACGTAACAGAAACAAACGAGTAACCGGAGAAGAGGGTGAACTTAACGTTCTAGCTGCTGTTGCTGTAAACTCACAAGTTAGTTCCCGTGCAATCGCAAGAGGGAGTGGCCTGAGTCAGGCAATTGTACTACGCATTCTGCACCGTCGTTAAGTTCCATCCGTATCATGTCTCTCTCCGTCAAGAGCTACATGGAAACGATTTTGAAAACCGTGTTAACTTTTGTACATGGGCATTAAAACGTGATACACCAGATTTGTCATGTATCTTGTTTAGTCATGAAGCAACATTTACAAATAATGGCCAAGTCAACCATAGAAACATATACCATTGGTCAGTAAACAATCGCCCATTGGCTTCGTCAAGTGGAACGTCAGCGTCTATGGAGTGTAAATGCGTGGTGTGGAATAGCGAACCATCATCTCATAGGCCTTTTTTTTCATAGAAGAAACACTGGATTCCCAAAAGTATGTAAACCTACTAACAGGCGAACTTCCACAGATGTTAGAAGACCTTGCACTGCTGACTAGAAGGATTCCTGTGGTATCAGCATTATGGGTGCCCAGCGCATAGTGCAAGGCCTACTACAGCTTGTCTTCACCGATTATTTCAAAATGGTTGGATTGGACGAAGAGGACCTGTACGTTGGCCTGCTCGTTCACCAGACCTGGCCCCTTTAGATATTTTTCTGTGGTGGACGCTAAAATACACTGTCTACAAGGAAATCCCGGCTACACCAGAATATATCAAACAACGTATTACGGCTGCCTGTTCTGAAATTTCTGGTGAAATGCTACATGTACAGCAATATTTAAATGACAGACTGGAAGTTTTTATTGTAGCTGATGAAGGACAGTTTTCTCTTTCTTCTTCAGAATTCACTGAATTTGTTTATTCACTTATGTGTTTCTCAAGAGAGTGCCGATACATGGTACAGTAAAATAACATAAATGTACAAGTTGTACCATGTATTTTCTTGCACATTCAGAAGAAAATTACACACACGCTAAAACAGAAAGTAAACATACAAACATCATAGCCTAGTAACTGAGCAGTTAAATGGATCAGACAACTATAGGTATTTAAAATTGTAATATTACGATAGCTCGTAAACTACTTGCACTAAAATCCTGCAAAAACACCACGACATTCTAATTTCCTCTAGTTTTATTTACGTGATATGAATAGGCATTCTTCCATTTGAAAAAAAAATGCAGTTTCGTTATAGAAATACCCATTCTAATAATTACTAAAATCTGTGTCTGAGCTGCAATTATGAGCCCTTGTCTAAACTTCAATTCTGTGAAACCAGTACATCTATAGCACCTTTCATTTCAGAAATATTTGCTGTGCGCCCGATACATACACAATAACGTTATTTGAGGGGTGTTATTTCAGCGTATCTTAAGTTGCCAGTGTCACTCTCAGAGTTTTTATTTTATTTTTTTTAGCGACTATCTGAACTATATATATATATATATATATATANATATATAGAGCTTGCCCTCACGAAACATAACTTCGTCCTCACACTGCAGAGCCATCGTGACTACATTGAGTGAAGCGATTACAACGCTTATAATGAATTGTATATTTCGCTATTATGATCTCAAAAAAATTTCCAAATATTATTTTTCAAAGCTGCCTTCTCAAAGGTTTGTTGGTTTCTAGTTGTTTGAAGGATTTCAACCTCATGGGCGTAATCCTGAATTATTATAATCTAAGTTCTCCCTGTCCTCATAAATTATTCATTTCACGTAACGGCCACGAGGAGCATCCCAAGTTCTGGAACTGTCTCATGATTGTCTCAAGTATCAAATTTCGTGCGAAATCTGAGATAGGAAATAATGTAGGTCTATTTATAAAAACTTGTATGCCAGGTGATTTATGCCTAAGTGGTTCGCATACCAACTTATATATAGGCTGGTTAAGTCAGACTACAGACAAGTAGTGCGTAAAATATTACCGGGTATTATGGCCAACTGAGAATACCCGCTGGAAAGGTTAAGAAGAAGCAGTGAGTGGTATTTTCTTGTTTACGTGAACTGTATTTGGCGGTGATCCAAGCGGCCGCGGTTTCAAGACTATTACGGCTATAATTATAGGCGCCGTTCGGAAATCGGGGTCGTCGTAACCCGAGATCCAGCTCTTGTTTGTCCGAGGTCGGGTGATGTGTCTTGCCGTGGGGCAAGCTTCGTAACCCGGCGCCTGAGTCACAAGGTCGTTCCACAGAAAAATCATACACAAGCGAATTCTCTCCTTCGTTGGCCACGCAAAACTGAGGAAACGGACTTTGGGTATAATTGTTTATTGCACGTTGTGGAATATCCCTTATTGGCCTGGCTACCATCAGGCAAGTTAAGCATGGCTCACAATTGAAAGTATAACAGTATAGTCCGTTCATGGTTACTTCACACTTTTCTGAAACCCTGCTAGAGTTATACTTCCAGTATATTCCTCCGCCTCGTGCAAACAAAGATTAACCGAGTCTAGAAAATTACACCAGAGGGACAACGCACTGCATTCGGCATTCGTCCACGCTCAATGTACTAATATTTTGCATAAGAACTATTTCTTACAAGGCATACTAGATCTAAATGGAGCGGAATGAATGACCGTTAATAAAGAGAATGGCTGTCTTATGTTTAAGTAACACAGCTTGAGTTGCCTCTCATACTTATCTATTGCCAGTGCGCTCGCGTCATTCTGAATTTGTTTTATCGAAAGTACTAATTGAATTGCTTGTTTCCTGTAATTGAGTGACAAGCTGATAACACACCTGTCGATAAAATCTTCTCAATCAATTTTCGATCGAAATTTTTGTCTAATTTCTACTAGTAACTTAAGCAGTTACATCAGTTTTGTGGCTGAGTGTGATAATAATGATAGATGTGCATGAGCTGAATGGACTCTAATACAGTGTTGGTAACACTGCCAACTGATGTCAGACTCGTCGCAATATTCCATTGGCTAAAAATAAGTCATAATTATTCAATTGTGATTCAATTTCGCACAATAATTCTGGTCGTATGAATGTAATTTGCTACGTTAAGTCCGATGCTACGTGTCTATGTTTTTTTTTATTGTGAACCAATGTTTAGTCTCCAAGAGCTGATTCGTGAACGACGTTCAACCATATTGCTGGTCGATGAGGCCATTTTGCTAGCGTGTGCGGTTGGAGTTTGCAATACACGCCACCATTTCTCTGTTTTGTATTCTTAAATACTCTGTGGTCGTTCTCAGAAGTGCGTGAACGGTTGAAACCCGCGCCATGGACACTATAAACCTGAAATAGTGAAAATGTAGTCAAATCATTGACAGACAGCGAAAATGTTTCCACTTGAAATTCGTTGCAACTCAGTGATTACGCGGTGCCTGAATTTCACTGATTTAAATGTCACTTTGTGGTGTTGTAAAATGTCGCATACCTTTGAATAATGATATTGTTAACTTTGCGAAGCGATGTAAATGTACAGTATAGTATAATGATTTGGCCGATTCGGGCATAATGTATTTTAAATGGGACAAAACTCGCACCTGGCACTGGAGCCAGAGCCGGCCGGCCGACATGTTGTGACATAACACAAACATCATCTTTAATCTGAGTGACCTTGACACATAACCTTGATCCGGTGTCCGTGACCTTGAATGACTTCGAACCCAAAATTATCCAAAATAATGCAGAAAAATTATAAAATCTCAAAAAATTAAAAAAAGTTTAAAACAATTATTTAAAGATATACATGCAGGAGGTCCGGTGTTCGATGACAGGTGGATCGACCAAGCTCCCGACACAACTGGCCCTCGCCAGGTCGACCAATGTCCATCTCGTCAGCCATGTTAGGTGTTGATGACCTTGACCTTATGTGACCTTGAAGCAAAAAAAATTCTAAAAAATCCAAAACAAATTCCTAACATTCCAAAAGTGTTTAAAAAATGTATTTATAGATTTATTATTAAAAAATTATTTTAAAAATTTACATTTTCAGAGGTCCCTCCAACACCACACTAACCAGTTTTGTTGTTGTTAATTTAATCGGTCAATTACTTGCCATCGCTAATTAGTCGGCAGGCATCCGCCCTCCCCCCCTCATCAATACTCATTACATAGCATGCAAGCATAATTTTATTCGTTTGCCATTTGTTTTTTCGACACCTAGGTAGCACTATTTTCATGATTTACCCACCAGACGAGCTGGTGATTTAACCACCAGGTGGGGGCCATATTTGTTTATGTTTGTAAAGTATAGGTGATGCTGTTGGCACCCTCCATATTGGATTTTATTTTCAACACATATAGGGAGTTCATTTCTCGATTTAAACACAAGGCGAGTTGCCGATTCAGCCACCAGGCGAGCTGTCGACACTCGTATTTTTTTATATGCATAGGAAAATTCTAATTTTCATCCTATTAAATAATTTATTTTTCCAATTAGCAGTATATCTACATGTAAGATGCAGGTCTTTGACTACCTGCATAATTTATTAAGTCTGTATTATTATTAAAAATTTAAAGTCATTCCATTTTTAAAAAGTATTTTTATTTAATTATATAATCGTACATATAGTACAGTGCTACTTTATACAATACTTTTTAATTAAATCTATTATATTTTTTACTGGTCTAAGGTATCTACCGATGAAATCACAGACGTTCGATATCGGACTAAATTAGCGTGATTCTGGTTGGCGCAGTCAAATAAGCGTCCGTATTCTCGCGAAGACGCGCAGCTAATAACCTAATTAAAGCTGCAAGTTTGCTCTTGGATGTTGAATTCTAGCCTGCTCGTGTTTCCGCAATAAAAAGTGTAACGCTACTGATAGGGTTTACCATGTTGTGTGAAGTTTCCCACTAGTAAAGGACCCGTGAATTTTGCGAATTCATTTGGCACCAGTCTTGTATTTTCAGTTCTTAGTATACTCTATCAAAACCATTAATTCGTTAATGGGTTTTGTCGTTGTCATGGGTTTTTTTTTTGTGAACTGGGTTTCTCATTACCTTGTCGCGATTTCTCCTGCTTTGTTACCTGCCCAAAGACCTCCAGGTCACATCAAAACTATCGTGGTCAAGTCATAAATGTAAATATCTAAGTAAGTGTTCTTAACACATCCAGACGGTGTGCGCAGTCATGTATATTCCGCACAAAGAGGTTGTTTACGGCCGTTTCTGCACACTGCGAAGCTCAACGACAAGTGGTCGTCCCTGTACATTAAACGATTTCTATCTTCTGTTCACGGTAAACTGAGCACTTTTAAAAGCCCTGCGTCAGATCTACTTGTATGTGCATTATGTATTATTCCACCACGCATACATTTAACATTGCTATAGGCCTGATAACTTTATCCATGCATCGGAAATTAGAAACTTTGAGATTATTAGAAAAGCAAATATTGGACAAAGTTACTCATTCTTACTGTTTATGCTTTAAAGTATGCAGAAAGTTAAACAAATCATTTCAGAAATAAAAATTGTTAACGTAACACTTTTAATTCAACGTAAATACAAGGAAATATTTTCCCTTCATCGTTGCCAACTTTACTGGGCGCATGCCATTTAGTGTGCCCGTTAAAATGTACGCAAGTGGGGGCGGTAATATTTTTCAAAGATTGATTTCAAAAGTGCTCAGTTAACCTCAAACAACATTTAAAAAGTGTTGCTGTACGAAGACATGAATGGTTCGTATTAAAATACGAATACATTCCTTGGCTAATAATAATGGCGTGTGGGGAGCGCACCCAGGGCAAGGCAACACCCTCCGAGTGACGGTCTTTTCAGCTGGGACCCGTAGGTGACCGTCATCCCCGAGCATGACAGAAATGAAACCCTAAAATGGAGTGGCGCTGGAATGCAAGGGCGGGGGAAACGGGAGTACCCCGAGAAAACCCGCCGGCAAGCGGCATCGTCCAGCACGATTCCCACATGCGAAAATCCGAGAGTGAACCCGCCGGGGATCCAACGCGGATCGCCGTGGTGGGAGGCAAGCGCCCTGGCCACTACGCCACCGCTGCCCCTAATTCATTGGCTGTTATAACGACGCAAGTGTTGTGTCAGCTTAAAACAGCACGAATCAAAAAAATATCTTACTTGCAGCATCTTACACTACAAATTAATTTGGGCCTGAAAGGCCTGTCATGGTATACGTTTGCGAAATTCACGGTGTCATGTTGCTGGGGTCGCTGATAAATTTTCGTAGGGATGTGCAGTCGGAATTTACGACGTCAGAGCAAATACTAACTGGTCGGAGCGAACGCTCAAGAGAGCGCNAAAAAAAAAAAAAAAGGGTGTGTTCAACACCTGTCTCGTGGATTTAGGACAGAATGCTGAGGCTTTTAAATACAGCTTCAGGATTAAAGGCCGATACACATTGGTGTTTTGTCTGCGTGTTCTCGTACGTACAAATACATGTCTTCCAGCCAGGATCTCAAGACCTCGCTGTTAGGAGCCGCCCAAATCTCTTCACTCAATCAATCCAGCCAGGAAAAATTTTTTGCTTGCCACAGTCTGTATGTCGTTTTAACTTTGTTACACATATCTTAAAAACTATTACATTTTAAGAGGTAATTTAATAATTTGAAACCGAAAGGGACGGTTTTGAACACGCGTTTTTGAAGATATTTTTAGATTTTTCTCTACTACATATTTCCTGCTCCCCCTCCCACTTCAAATAAGTATTTATATACTTCTACCGTCGTAGGTGTCAGCCTAGCAGTGAAGTTAGCATGCCATTTAAAAATAAAATAAATAAAAGTTATCTCCTATTTTGCTGATCTAAGACTGATGTGATGACGCGAGCTTCAACTTGTATTGTAACTCATATTCAAGTTATTAATATTCCAGATCTCAGTAACACGATTCGCTTCCCCCCCCCCCTTTTTTTTTTCCTTAACCAGTGTGAAAATACGAATGCTAGTCAGCCGAAGTTTGAGTTGCAGGCAGTCTTGGTGTTCTAAATATCTCCGAGGTCTCGCAGAATTCGAGAAATTCAGCGGAAACAAAAAACCAAGTCGAGCCAAAAAGAAGGACGGAAATGCCACCGTCGACACGGACGCGGGACATGCGCCAAAAAAATAAAATCACACGCTTCTGGTTGAGTTATGGAGTATTAATAGAAGTCTGGGAGAGGGCTGTCCGCGAGTGTTGTCAGCAAGAAGTCGCTCCGAGAACACAGTCCCGGCGGCGTAGCACCTCGTCGACCGTAAGGTCGACAGCTAGGACAGTTATCGTACTCGCTCGCCACAATTCCTGCATTGAAACTATACGATAAGACAATTCAAGCAGGTATAACGTCTCTCTGCGCGATCTCATCATCATCGCCATAATTCATCGCATTTAAACAACTGTAATAGACAGTCGAAGAATACAAAATTTTTATATGAAATAGAGTAGCAACAATGCAAAACAAGTGCACATTAAATTCATCAGAATTATCCAGCTGTGATATTGCCAACCAACATTAATTTTTGAAACTAAGTACTGCGTTAATGATTATGAGGTGGGTGGTAATTCAAGTGGGCAAGAGAAAGAAAGCAACGCGTAACTAATTGAATCCTCTACAATAAATAAGCATTTGCATTTTTTTTTTAATTAATACCTTTCCGCGGACATTTGGGACCAGCAGAAGAAATTTATAGCGTGTGTGCCGTGTATTGATAATACATACCCATCTGTCTGATACAGACATCGAACTCAATTTTTCACTTAATTTTCACCTGACTCCGCATTAAAAATAAACACTTAGTCAATTCTGAAAGCATATAACCTACGTTCAACTTATCTACAATTCGTAAAGATTAAGTCAATTTTTAACACTTTCGGAAACTGGTGGGTATTCTAGTGATATGCAAAATTATCGTGCAAAGTGTACGATGAAATGTTTCCCCGTACGTTGTATGTATTGGAAATCTAAAATGTTCGTGTTTGTACGAGGATTATGTTGCGTCTGGCTACGCTGATCAAGTGAGCTTGTCGCGAACCACACTC
>NQII01007102.1:39151-62498 GCA_002778355.1 Clitarchus hookeri | reverse complement strand
TTTCAGCCCCCGCGGGCTGCCAGTGTCCTCCACCAGAGGACGGCTTCCAGAGACGGCTTGCCAAACAAATTGCTTCGGCGTCCGCGTTGAAACTCTCAGTATTTCCCTTGGCCGCGACTCAAAAATATATTCTGCCCCTTGCGCAACGGAACGCCGCTCTGGGGTAGCTACGAGTTCTCTTCTCGGAAACCGCGCTTCTGTGCTCAGAATACTAAGGAGGAGAGCCGAGTAATGGCGGGGTCAAGTCTGTAGGCTGCTCACGGTAAACGGGACACTTAAGGCGCCCGTCTACCTGGCGCTTGAACTGCGTTGCAGAGTGTTCCAAATACACGTTTTTCAACGAAACGATTAAGCGTGCGTCCAACGTGCTGATCTACGAAAAGAACACACACTTCAGACGAGAGCTGTTAAGTACTTTCAAAATATCACGTACGTTAGAAACATCAATTCAGAGTACTCCAAAACCGCTAAAAACGGCCTTTCCAAGGCGCTGTAGCTCAAAATGCACGCATCAGATACATACAAAACTACTATAGGGGCCTGCATTGAACCTTCCTAAAGACTTCCCCCTAATAAAATAATATGGTCACCGCTGAAAGTCCCATAGGTACACGCAGCACGACGAGAACACTGCACGTCAGTTCAGATCCTTGCGCTTAGCGGCGATGGCGTACTTGATGCGTGTGGCAGTGTCGCCCTTATCGCTCCCGCGCTTCTCGGCCTAAACGTGGGAAATAGTTCCAGGTAGACGGGCGCCTTAAGTTGAGTATTCACAAATGTCTATCCAATACTTTTAATTCAAAGTTAAAACACGTAACTGCTTTCCCTCCGTCGTCACCAAATTTGCTTTTATAAGATCAATTTGCGTGGAACTCCGAGAGGAAGAATCCGAGAATATTTTGAGATGAGCACTGGGGTTGAAGTGAACTCACGAAGGAAATTACCTGATAAGCAAATTTAAGTTCACCTGGTGATGAATATGTAACAGACGACGCATTCTTCTAAACGACTCACAATGAGAGTCACGCATTCTAGATTACATCGGTCACGAAATTCAGTAATTAAAAGTTAAAACNGGGTTAGAGGGGGGTTTATGAAAGCCCCGATATTATTAGATCGAGAAACTATAAAACAATCATTATAATTGAATATTTTTGGTGTCGTAAATGCCTTCTTCTTGGGGACCCTATGCCTTGACCGACTTACAGACTAAAGTTTCTGAATGTCGAGTTGACACTAGGGCGAGGGAATGAATGACACACCACAAGATTCGCGCCTTATAATCTTCCCGCCGGCTATCCAAAACTACTAAACCGGGCAAGCAGGTTCGGTTGTCTGACTTCCTATATATGTAATAATGTGCCGTGTTGGTGTAAAGTATTGCTGGATTCGCTTCTGTATGTTCTACTGCTCCGCAGCGAGGCAGTGGTCCGTCACACGCCATCATAACCGTCAAACCACGAGTCTTGTCACGCACATTTTGGTCAAAATAGCACTTATTTAAAGTATATAACTTCAGTTTGAAACAACTGGTTTAAAAAAAAAAATTCTCTACTTCTAGGTAATACTGAAATCACCATATTTTACCGGCGCTGTTGGCAGCATCCACAAATTAAAGGTCATGACTTTACTGGAAGTAGTTCCGTCACACTGATAAGCAGGGCATTACTTACGTATTAGTGTTTTCTGCGTAAAAAAAAAAACAAGAGAAAGTATTGTCGGTTCAGACAACGTCGTAGGCGAAAACTGGATGAATTGGCTGAAAAAAGTGACCAATTTTTTTATCCCGTCTTCAGTAGGAACTGTTTAAAAGCAAAACCAAAGAACCTTATTTTTTATGAGAATCTCTGGTTTTTTTTTTTTCCCCCCCTTTTAAACGTCGAATTTTTTTCCGAGCAAAGGAGTTGAGTTGAGTTAAGAGATTTGAGCGGCCCTTAACAACGAGGTCTTGAGAGCCGATGAGGGTGGAATGAGGTGAGAATGGAGCAGCGCCGAAATGCGAGGGCTGCGGAAACGGGAGAGCTCCGAGAAAACCCTCCAACCAGAGACATCGTCCGGCACGATTCCCACTTGCGAAAATCGAGGAGTGATCCAGCCGGGGTTGAACCCGGTACCCGGTTCACCTTGGTGGGAGGCGAGCAGTCTAACCGCTCAGCCACCGCCCCCCTCCCAATTAAATTTACAGGATAACATTGTTTTTGACCCCTCTCTTGTTTGATATTTTCAATTCCTGCTCTGGATCGTTCATTTNCCCCCCCCGAGCAAAGGAAAAGACACTGTAATTTCGACGCTAATTATTTGCATATTCAGTTTACAATGGTTAAAATATCATTAAGGTTAATCTCCTCAATTTGCGGTCGTGTTTGATTACGATCCCTCGATTGACGTGTTTGGCGCTGATAACGTGATTAACGCGAAATGGGATGGTGGGTTGTTTTGCCACAAATAAGAAGCTCCTAGATTTACCCCATTTTTCCAACATTTGATGATTAGCCTACACGCACATACATATAATACATATATAATAAAGAATATATGAAAACTTAGTTTCATAGTTTCAGTCCGCTATAGGAGTATCTGTGAATATTTGAAATGCAGTCTCAAAAAGTTCTCACTACTATTGTTTCAGTGTTTCATTTCAATGCATCGATGTGGTTTAACGGTTAAGTGAGCACTAATGATATTTTAAAATGAAGGCCTATAAATTATATATTTTAATTGCCTTATAGGTATAATGCGCAAATATTAGGTCTTTCTTAAAAAAATATATATTTGTTAAACCGTTGCAAATGCGTTTTGGCACCTGTGTAGAGTCCTCAAATATTACTATTTGATAACAGTTCCGTGCAGAACTCTAAATATAATCATATGAAAAACAATACCACTAGAGAGGTTTCGTGTTCACGACTACTGAATTAGATGTCGTAGCTTTGTGATGTCAACTTAAATTATCGTTTAAGTCAACTTGAATCGTTGGAGGCTGTCCAGCATTTGAGAAATGAAGTCTGGCGATTCCGCATGATATGCAGGTGACAGTCTGAAACCTAAACTATTCTACATTTATTTCAGTTTGACAGTCGTGAAGGGCTTTGAACCAGTTGACCGGACCCAGCGTGGGTTAATCAAAGAGAGGTACGTGTTGTAAAAGTGGCATACAATAAGCATGTGACTGGTTTCTCAGTGTGAAAAACGCCTGTGGAATCCAGCTTGTTAAAGTATTGTGGGAATGACAAGAGTTTCCAGTAACAAGTAGCGCCCGTGCATTTCGCGAATTGATTGGCCAGCGGGATCCGTCTACTCGAAGTCGAGCCCCACCATTGTTTGTCTATCGGCTGTTGCCACAGTGCCAAGACTTTGTGCACAATTATCCATAACTCCGTCGCGCTATTGGTTAAGGCGCCCGCCTGCGTGCTTTGTTTTTCTCCTTCTTGGTCGTGAAGCGCGGGAAGCTATAAGGGTCACACTGGCACGCGCTACAAGAGCGCCATCGCCGCTACGCGCAGGGCTCTGAACTGAACTGGCGTGCAGTGTTCTCGTGGTGCTGCGTGTGCCTACGGGACTCAGTGGTGACCCTATCATTTTATTGATGAAAAGTCTGTAGCATAGTTCAATACAGGCTCCTATAGGCTGTTCGCGGTAAAGTGAGCACTTTAGTTACTTTTTCCTTTCAGACTTTTTTAATCCGTTAACCATTATCTTTTTTAAATAAATATTGCCTTTTAAGCAATAAACACAGTGTGTATATTCCACCACACTCGGAATTTAACGTCCAAGGCTAAAACAAAAAAGATTTATTCACTATTATTCCAAATAGGGCTTTAAAAAGTGCTCACTTTACCGTGAATAGCCTATATCGTGGTTTGACTCGTGTCCGGCTAGTATATGATTTAATTAAGATACGGCAGTCTGAAAAGGCCGTTATTAACTATATATGGAGAACCCCAAAAGAAACCTACGATCCGGACTGCCTGCTTTCTACAGTCAAGCATGGGGGAGGTTCCGTTATGATTTGGGTGGCTATATCGTGGTATTCAGCTGGTCCTCTCATTCACATCACTGGCCGGATTACTGCGAATGAATATCTTGACATCCTCAATGATGAAGTTCTTACTATGACTAGCATATTGCTGTCAAACACTGTCATATTCCAAGATGATAATGCGCCCATACACACAGCCAAAAAGGTTCAGTCTTGGTTTGAGGAGCATCAGAATATCATCAAATATCTTCCCTGGCCAGACCTCAACATAATTGAACCGTTATGGGGAGTTTTATAGCAGAGAGTCAGGAGCAGATTTCCATCTCCAACATCATTGAAGCAATTGGTGGATGTTTTGGTACAAGAATGGGACAAAATTCCGTTGGAAACTATTCAGAAACTCTACGAATCTATTCCGCGAAGAATTGCAGCTGTTCTAAAAGCAAATGGTGGCCCAACATCTTATTAATAAATAAATATTGTGTATATGTCAGGTGTTCATATTATTTTGTCCATCCCCTGTGTGTCCCCTAAATATTTCGTATAGCTAAACAAAAAGGTTCCATAATCAAACACGCAACTGGGCATGATGAACTTATATACACTATCCACTATATTCGCTCATTTGTATTGGTGCACTTGTAGATGGACACATCCTCTGATACAGCGCATCAGTGACAGGCATTTACTGGCACAACTGGTGAGTTCTGTGTGGTGAACAAGTGAAGTAAAGCCGTGACGAAACAAAACTGCAACAGCCAATAAAATGTTCTTCTCTCTACGCGCATACACACGTCAGACATCTAGCCGGTTGGAAGCAATGGTTTCGCTACAGAATTTCGGCACGTGTCGGCAGTGTTAAATTACCTAGGAAAAGAGCCCGTAGTCGGCTCCCTAGGAGCACAGGTAGATGTGCATGGAGACTGGGACACAAATAAACGTCGAAAGATAATCCGTGACGAGGTATTTCAACACCTCCCCTTGAGACCGGAACACTTGTAGCTAAATATAGTCCCGTGTGGAGGTGGTCGCGGCTTGCCTTGACGCTCCAACTAGCCAGGGATGTGACACGTTAATTAATTTCGGAACATAGCACTGAGTCGGTTAACCGGTCCGCTGTCCGCTCTAGAACTGTTTCAAGAGCCAATTTTTTTAAATATATTTTGAGGATATTCAATTGCTCGCGACATTATATCGATGATAACTTTACAAAAATATAAAACTATTTGAAAAATAACATTAGTCGTGTTTTTTTAGCGTATAGGCCTATACTTAAAACCTTAATTCGTACAAATAAAAAAAAGGAATTTTAAAATAAAGTTTGGTTACAGGTAAAGTGTTTATTTAAGTCAGAAAAATATGGTGAATTTTGTTTCAGATCCGACAGTTGGTTCACCTGCGGTAAAGGTTTAAAGTTTAGCCATTTTGACTTAAAGTTTTATCTCAGAAGTTAAAACTTAAATATGGACCAACAGCAAAACACGTTTCCTAGAAATACAGGCTGTCAGGTAATTCACGGGTACGGACTGCACCACACGAATCTATGGTCAAAACTAAGTAGAAAATATTATTTCGTAAAACTGCGTTTAGGGCCTTAGTTTACGAGAAAAACAACATTAAACTAGATAAAATGTATTTACTCCCACGTTAAGCACAGCATACAGCATCAGCTTACAAAACGTCGAAACGTCATGACAGGTGTTCGAAGTTTGCTCTGCCCATAGCAATGCGCTTTTCCGCATGTTGGATGCATGCGGCATGCACGGAGCTCGGCCGCCGGATGCACCCGTGTCCCAGTGCTTACTGCGTGTGAACTCCATGGCATCCTTGGCACTACTGAGCTCGGCTAGTTCCCTTGCCGTATGCCTTACGACCGGCACATTAGTTGCAGCTTCGCCACATCACCTCACCCTTATCTTATTGGAAACATCACATGTTTGCTACAGTGGTTTTTGGAACTTTCATGGCGTTTTTCTCGTCAACGAAACGTCTAATGTATTTTTTACGTAAGGGTATTTTCTATTTAGTTTTGACCATAGATTCGAGTGGTGCAGTCCGTATTCGCGAATTACCTGACATCCTGTATTCTTTATGACATTGTAATAATATTTCCAGCTGTAGGCTAATGTGTTAATTTAAAATTCCTATATTTCGTTTCATTCGTCAATGAAAAGTAATTTTTCTCCTGTGTCATACTTTTTTTCGGGCTATTATTTTGTATCACAACGAAATAGGATATCATGATAAACATGTACCTATACATGGGACGTAGCATAGTAGGTGACTTTAATATCCTTCACTGTACTAAGGTTTATTCCACTCAGGTTGAGAAGCTCAATGCTTTTAGTTTGGCAACTAAACATCTTGGCAGTAAGGGAGCACTGATTTCGCATGTGTGCAGAATTTTCCCGTTTTGCATATATCTAAGTAAATGGGACAATTATCTACAATTTTCATGAAATAACTATAATTTTGTAAAATTTTCCTATCTGAGTTGTGTTATAGAACCTACCTATAGAATAAACTTTGTTCTTCGCACTAGTGTGGAAATATAAAGAATTATGTCCACATAATGTTTAATATTCTGTTGTAAAACTGGGTTTAGAAAAACCTCGGCTTACACGATTAATTAATGTAGATACGACATTTACATCGAAAAAAAATAGTGAAAATTGTTAAAAATATAATTTTTAGGACTTTTCTGCACAGTTTCCTCAAGGAAAAGGAGACGAGTACAACATATATTTTGATAACAGCTATGTTTATTTCGCACTTAAAATTCGTAAAGTTTTCCCATTAAAATAATCTTGCTTATGAACACTCAATGCCATACATAGTTGTATTTTCATTGTTTGCTCTTGTAGGCATCATTGGAGGGCGTGCATAGTAGTAACGAAGTATAGTTAATACTTGAAACTTTGACTAGGGCAAGTACATATCACAATTCCAGCCAAACACGAACTGTTACACACAAATAAATATAATTTCTCCATTTACCGCCAGCTTGAAACTATCCTCTTTGGAACAGCAGCGCACCTTGCGGCGGGAACTTTCCCTATGCCAAACTCTCCCATAAGAAATCTCGTTTTGTTCCTAACGTGAGTAGAATGAACCGTAACTACGCAGCAGAAAGCGTCCAATGATGGGAGGTCCACACACGTGGGAGATACCAGTCGTTACTAAACATTACTTTTTAGCCCCATGAACCTCTTCTACCAATCGCATCAATCCCAAACATATTTTTGTTAATCTCAATATATAAAGGAAAAAAAACTGTGTATAGTCTATTCGCGGTAATTTCACACTTTTCGAATCAAACCTTTGAAAAATCACCCCATGTATGACGTGTTTAGTTATTTCCTAAGTATGTCATGTATCATAAACGTTCTGTACCTTTGTTAACATGAAAGTATCTTATTCTTCGTCAAATTGAAGTTTTACCTGTATTTTATTTATAAGTTCTAATATAACATTTATAATCAATATTAATATCAACAGTGAGAAAATATGTGTGCTGGCAGTGCCCCGTAAAACAGCACTTGTGCAAAATGTCATTACAACTGAGTGCGCACGAATTCGGTGCGTTGTTATTTGGTGTAATTTTCGAGATTTATGTGAGCTTAGTTTGCACGATGCGAAGGAAATGTCCTGGAAGTAGAACTATAGGCAGGGCTTCAGAAAAGTGTGAAGTAACCGTGAACGGATTATACTAGGAATAGAGAAGTCACGACGCGAACTCGAGCCGCATACGCCAGCATAATGATGTCACTGGCCAGCAAAATGTTGGGAGCGCCGTACGCCAATCAGCGCCTGGTAACCTACTCGCCAGGCCGCAGCCCAGCCAATAGGGAACCTTTCGCAGCATGCGGTAGCCAGCCATACACGAGGCCCGTTCTCAGGGACTCGCGCAGCCAATCGGAGAGTGGACACGCCCACGTCAAAGGAACCGCTGGCCACGACATTTTAACCTTTGTGTAATTATTTACTCTGTGACTGGCGCCTGGGTCGAACAAGGGGCTGTAGCGGTGGGTGGTCGGAGACTGAACTACAGAGTCAGCGGCGGGTATAGGTAGGACCAGTGACTTTTCGCGTAAAAATCGGAGCACACGGTAGACTTCAATACTACATACACACCTCCACTGTTGTTATACCTCCATTGGCTGCTGGCGCCGTGTCCGTCTTTGACCAAGCCACTCAGGACTAAGTAACTCCGACACTGGACCTTCGTGATTCGTGCGCAAACGGTTAACACGGATCAGAACATTTCTTAGTGAATCAATGAAACTGGACGACCCTACAGTGCTTTGGACTGTATCTTGTCCCGAAATCTTTTCGCGAAATATCACTACCCCTGGGTATAGGCTGTTCACGGTAAGGTGAATACTTTTGAGGCCCTAGTTACTGTTTCCTTTCAGCCAATTTTTTAAAAATACTTTAACCACCCTTTTAAATAAATTTTGTCACGTAACTAATAACACAGTGTGTATATTCCACCGCACTCGGAAGTTAATGTCTAAGGCTAAAATGAAATATATTTATTGACTACTATTCCAAATGGGAGGGCTTTCGAAAGTGCTGACTTCACCGTGAATAACCTATACATATTTGGTTCACCGACACTGCGAATATCCCTGTCCTTACTCACATCAATATAAAACTAAAAGCAATCACACTCACTGACCATCAGTTTAAATATTGCTCAATTTTATAACAATCTTTACTGTTTTCTCTGCTAACATAATTATATTACAGAGTAGGTAGGTAGATGTGGCTTAACGTCTCAACAGCGGAGTCATTAGAGACGCGGCAAGCTGCTCAGGGAAGGAGGAACGGGGAAGGAATAGGCCATGGCTTGTAGTAAGGAATCATTCCATCATTCGCCTGCAGTGACGTTGAGGAACCATGGAAAACCGGAACCAGGAAGGTCGAGTGGGGATTCGAACCTAGGTTCTCCCAAAAGCGAGTCCGAAGTTGAACCACTGCGCCATCTTGCTCGGTCTACAGAGTAGGAGCGAAATGGCGTCGCGATCTTGTTGATGTGGGCGTACCCAGTCTTCGATTGGCTACGCGAGGATCTGGGAACGGGCCGTGCGTCTGATTGGTTACTGCGTGCAGGGAAAGGTTCCCTATAGGCTGTGCTGCCAGCTGGCAAGTAGATAACCGGGCGCAGATTGGCGAACGGCGTTCCGGCATGTTGTTGGCCAGTGACTCCGATACTGCTGGCGTATGCAGCTGTAGTTTGCGGAGTAACCGGCTGTTTCACACCTGTGTTATTATTTACTCTGCGACTGTCCTTCGCTGTTTACGTTTAACTACAGGCGGTAACTGCGAGGGGTTATTCTTTCACGGGTTGCTTCTGAAGTTTTTAGTTAAAAGACAAGCCATCTATATATTTTATTGGCTCTTACTTCTCCGCGAAGCACAGCAACAGCGCATTTGCAAAATATTTGCTACTGTGTTGACACGTCTCTTATATCATTTCTGTGATTGCCTAATCCATGTTTAATTATTAATTTTTCAATTTAAAGCACAGATTTGAAATAAGAATTTAAGATGCGTTTAAGATAATAATAATTTTCCTTTATATGGGGAAATATTCATTATCAGTATGACGTTTGAAATTTTTGATTGTCAAGCAGCGGAGCTGATGAACGGCACGTCGAATGAACGCTGCGGTGAAACTGGAATACTGAATGTACAAATTTTTAAACTCTAACCTAAAAATTCGATATCTCATTTTTAATTCTGCAGGATGGGTAAAAGCGGGAGGGGAGGACTATAAGATAGCAGACGCAAGTAGTCACGCCGCATACTAAAATAGACGAGATAACGGTATCTTATCACAAGCGTGACTGCCAGTTATTGTATTGTTTCAATTGGGGGCTTGTCATAAGGAGACCTTGTGAAGATATCTGTAAGGTTAAGATATCTTGTATTCAGTCCTGGGAAAGCTCTTANCCAGTTATTGTATTGTTTCAATTGGGGGCTTGTCATAAGGAGACCTTGTGAAGATATCTGTAAGGTTAAGATATCTTTTATTCAGTCCTAGGAAAGCTCTTAGACTTCTGGTAACGTTTGGATATCGAGAACCAGGTAAAATCATTTTCTCTGTTGATCGAAGAAATTTAATTTATTCCAGGAAATAGGTAACGTAAATTATTTGCGGGAGCTTCAAGTACCAACTTCTAACAGCATTTAAATTATGTTTATTTCATTGTGTTTTTCAAGCTATGCTTACACAATTGGTGTAAGCATAGAGTGCCTCTATAAACTCAAAATTTTTATTTTTCCTTTTATCGCGTCTTAATTTGGCCAGACAGACCAATCAAAATAGCATATTCCTATAGTTTTCGGGGGTGCTCTTTCGATTGAAATGAGTCTGGGGAGTGTGGTTTTAGCAGTTTAAGAGTTAGGTATTTTATTTAGGGTTATTCGGACAGTAAATGAAAATGCAGAATTATATATTGTAAGAGGTTAATAGAAATTCAATTCTGAACAGTTTAATATAAACATTGATATAGTTTCTTAAAAAAAATTTTCCAGATGAAAAAAAAATTATTTGCAGGGGTACCCCTCGGTTGATTTTTGGCATTTTTTGATTTATCATAAAACTTTTTCACTAATTCGAATTCTTTACTAAATCAGAGTTTAGAGAATTTATAAAAATAAAACGTTGTCGTGTTAGACGTTTGTTCACTTGCTAATACTACAGTCAAAATTAATTCTCCTTTTGCACTCGGGGACACAGAAGAAAGCCATTTGAGTACTAAGAATAAGTACTGTTAATAAACCCAAGAATATACGGAAAGAACTGTCCAAAATTAACAGGATTTTTTTTTTTTTTCGTAAATTTACGAGAGTTCCATTTTCAGTTATAGAATTTATTCTGTAAATGTACGGAAATTGTTGTTTAGTTTTCCGGAAATTTCCGTAAGCATGCGATATTTGCAGGTAAAATTTTATCTTCGTTATTTAAAGCGTAGGTTTAAACATATTTTAAATTTCTTTACTGAGTTGTTATACTAAGGAAAGCTAACTATTGTAAAAAAAAAAAAATATTTTTGACCTCTAACGTACTTTTGGGCACGAACGGGAAGTTGCAAAACAGACGCTTTGACTTCCAAGCAATGGCGTTTTTGTTATGGATTATGCGAGAAAAATTTACATACAGTTTACAGACAGAAGAATTATTTTCATATTTTCGTCTTTTTGCTTGATTTGAAGTGCAGCTGTCTGTTACAATAGATTGTGTTCTTTTTTTTAACTTACGTGTGCAAGTGGTGCTAATGTCCTAGTCGCCACAGGGACTATTTACACACTTTGGTAACAACAATACCGTCGGCCNTTTGTTATGGATTATGCGAGAAAAATTTACATACAGTTTACAGACAGAAGAATTATTTTCATATTTTCGTCTTTTTACTTGATTTGAAGTGCTGCTGTCTGTTACAATATATTGTGTTCTTTTATTTTTTTACTTAACTTATGTGTGCAAGTGGTGCTAATGTCCTAGTCGCCACAGGGACTATTTACACACTTTGGTAACAACAATACCGTCGGCCTATGTTATCTGTGGCAGGTAAACAATGTTCCTGTGTTGAGCGGCACGTGTACTGAGGGGTTTGCCGTTCGCGGCAATGAACTGGCGCACTGGTGCAATGATATTAACGCGATTGTCAGCATGACTTCGCGTGTGTAGCTTCAGAGAAAGTAAAAAGATCTGCCAGAAACTCCATATATTTCAGCGACAATATTGATGCCTTATGTACGTTAATGTCTGCAACAAATAATGGAAAGTAGTTATGTATCTTAACGTGTTAGTAAAAAGTGAAGTTTAAATTTATGGCCACGCAAGTTCATTCACTTTTTAAAAACTTAAAATATTTCCTGGCTGCAGCGGCTTCGAACAATTTGTGCTGCTTCGGCAACGCAGATTCCACGTTTTTATTTAAAACATTTTAGCATTTTGTTTTCATGATATGTTTTAGGCTTCAAAATGTCGATACGATATTCTCAGACGCACTGCGCCATGACAAAAAAAANTTGTTTTCATGATATGTTTTAGGCTTCAAAATGTCGATACGATATTCTCAGACGCACTGCGCCATGACAAAAAAAACTATATTATATTTTGTACGTAATATGTTGTTTTATTACGAAACGTGGTTAACATAGCAGTGTAAGCACNAAAAAAAACTATATTATATTTTGTACGTAATATGTTGTTTTATTACGAAACGTGGTTAACATAGCAGTGTAAGCACGTGTTAATAAACTGCTGCCTTTGTTGTCTTCGAGCCAGCATTTGGCACTCATAATATCCCATTTCCCTGATAACATGACATAGTATTCGATCACTCTTCTCGGGAATTGTGAATAAGTTTCTATACCATTTTTTNCCATTTCCCTGATAACATGACATAGTATTCGATCACTCTTCTCGGGAATTGTGAATAAGTTTCTATACCATTTTTTACGCGTTGCCGCTAAATATGTATCAGTTGTATGAAGACGTTATCCACATTTCGTCAATTACCAACGATAGGTTATGCTTGCTACCTATATATTTTAAGATTACATAAAAGAAATAAGGACATACATTTCAACGAACTAAATATATATTATATATATATTTATTTATTGTATATATATANTATATATTATATATATATTTATTTATTGTATATATATACATGGTGACAGGGTGATTCTAAAATCATAGGACAAACATTGAGGGGTGGTAGAGCTCACTAAAACAAACAATTATTGTATAGGAATATATGGGCGGGAGGGAGGCGTTGAGGCGTTGAGGGCGTGGTGGGCCAGTCCGATGGCCACCACGATCGCCAGATTTATCGAGTCTCGATTTTGTCCTATGGGGGCATTTGAAAGCCCGCATTTACGAGACTCCAGTTGATTCCATTGAAGACCTCGTCGCTCGACTATCCTGTGCGGCTGCTCGCGTGCGTGAAATACCCGACGTATTTGAATCTGTTCGCCAATCACTCAACCGACNAATTGCTGTAAAAAAGGCATTTAGCGGCGACTTTGTAAATAAACAATGTGTTGCATTTCATGTGTTGTTTTTGTGTTTGTGCCTCAACGCGTCACTCCCGCCCATATNGTAAATAAACAATGTGTTGCATTTCATGTGTTGTTTTTGTGTTTGTGCCTCAACGCGTCACTCCCGCCCATATATTGCTATACAATAATTGTTTGATTTAGTGAGCTCTACCACCCCTCAATGTTTGTCCCATGATTTTAGANCCCATATATTGCTATACAATAATTGTTTGATTTAGTGAGCTCTACCACCCCTCAATGTTTGTCCCATGATTTTAGAGTCATCCTGTGTGTATATATGTGAGCGATGTTACGAGTTGCAGAATTAATCTAAGGTTGTTTATAAATAACAGATTATATATATATATATATAAATATAAACAGTACGACAATAAACGGAAACGATTCATCGAGCGTCGACTTTGCGAGACCTCCTAGTATCGCGCACATTTGCATCAGTGTTTGCTTCACTTCTGCGTCGACGCACAGAAGCGTTAACGCAACGTCGACGGTACAGAATCACTTTCAAAACAAAGTCGACGCAAACATGGTTTGCGCATGAAGCAAACTAGCGTTGGCGGTTCACAATAAGCCTGCTGGTCGGTCCCGCACCAGGCAACCGCGTTAACAGGACATTTACGTGGAAGACCACGTACATTTACGANTAAGCCTGCTGGTCGGTCCCGCACCAGGCAACCGCGTTAACAGGACATTTACGTGGAAGACCACGTACATTTACGAACTTTTTAAACAATGTAATGACGCAAGAGTTCTGCAGGCGTATCGTGTGAATGAAGGTCAAATAACGCGTGAGTAACTAACCTGAAATTTTATGACTTCTAGATTGGTTCAGGGTTATAACGGGGTATCTAGTAATGCGTTATGAAGTTTAAATTTATGACTGNTTTTATGACTTCTAGATTGGTTCAGGGTTATAACGGGGTATCTAGTAATGCGTTATGAAGTTTAAATTTATGACTGATAGTATTTTTGCATAATGGTAAAATTCCGATCCTTATACTTTTAGTTACTTAGTGTAACGTAGGAGTGCATATGTTCTGAGTTATAGTGCATTACGCCATACAACTGTATACTAGTGATCTCTAATACCAGTGGAAGGTGTTCTCAGTTCATTGCTCGTGCTTGCACGATAATGAATGACAGCTCAATTTCAAAACGTTACATGAATTCCCATGAAAACAAGGAAATATTTTTAGCAGTATGAAATAAGTATTGCTTATTTCTGGCTTTTAGTGCCATAGGGATTACACCTAACAA
Organism: Clitarchus hookeri; assembly: GCA_002778355.1. NCBI lineage: Eukaryota > Metazoa > Arthropoda > Insecta > Phasmatodea > Phasmatidae > Clitarchus > Clitarchus hookeri. The sequence goes on along the minus strand of NQII01007102.1, from coordinate 48,178 downwards.
CGAATATCCTACTTACGCAATTACTTTATATATTCTAAAAAAACTTCCTAGTCATTAAAAAAGCGTCTACGACTGTTCTAGACTTATATGTAGTTTTGTGCGATATAGCTAAGTCTGTAACTATTTTCTGTTTTAGAGGGGGGAAGTTCCTGTAACTTATGGATATGTAAGACGTTTGCGATAATTTTGTGTTCAAACAAATTGAGTAAAAAAAAAATACGGATTTGTAATTTTACAGGGCAGACCGTAATACACTGTTAAAGCATTTAATTTTAATTACCATATGTTTTTCGCCTGTTCGTTAGTATAAATATATTATTAGTTCTCAATTGTGGTCCAAGAGCAAGATGTCAAAGATCGACTGTTAGTTTGTGTCTCTCTTGCGTCTCGTCAAGGAATCGGCCATGGTCCCTATTAAGGAATCATCCCGGTTATTTAGCTGAAGTGATTTCGGAAAGCCACGGAACAATCGAAATCGGGATTACTGGACCGGGAATAAACCCCGGTTTCTCCAGAATGATAGTTCAGTGTGACCACTGCTCCTATTCGCTCGGCGAATCGAGAATTCCTCAGCCGTATGGCGTCATATGCGGACAAATTCAAATGTTCACTTTTAATCACTGCTTTCGCCTGCCAATGCTCGAGACATTCGAATAAGTTACTGGGTAAATAAATCGTTAAATTAAACTATTGTGTTCGGTTGTGCGTAAGCTTACAGTTATCCACTTTTCCTTTTCACAACTATGAAATTTGGCCACCTCGGAGTACCTGACACACGTCCATCAATCTGAGTTACATTTTCTCAATACTTACATTTCATATTATCGGCCGTGCCTACTAAGCCGGCAGTTGTGAGATTCAAATGGGGAATCAATGTTAAACGAAATTCTTTCTCATTGCGTCAATTTCAACCCCCCAACTATTTCAAAAAACGTACTCTACGTGAAATTTCTTAAGGGATGTTGCCATGTTAACGACAGCTTGCCAATTGTTTTGTTTAATATATATTTTTTTATAAAATGTAATATTGAAATNGATGTTGCCATGTTAACGACAGCTTGCCAATTGTTTTGTTTAATATATATTTTTTTATAAAATGTAATATTGAAATTTATATATAACAAACAAAAAGGTGAGTAAATAATTTTAATATAGCAATATTCTCTGAGAAAGTCGCGTCAAAACGTTTTCTGTTTGAAATGGTTATATTTAAGATTGACGCAATGAGAAGGAATTTCCTTTAACATTGATTCCGGATTTGAAGTTCGCTGGTGCCGGCTTGGTAGGGCGGTTGCCTTTATGTACCTACCGTCATCTGTAATCCTCTTTCCACAGCTGTGTCGTATTTGTTGGACCTCCTCTTCATCATACAGAGTTCGTCCCAGTGGATGTCAGTTTGACCGTAGTTCTGATCTCCGTTCGGCGCTCAATCGGTGATTTGTCNATACAGAGTTCGTCCCAGTGGATGTCAGTTTGACCGTAGTTCTGATCTCCGTTCGGCGCTCAATCGGTGATTTGTCATTGCCGCGGAATTGAGGTTTGTGTTTCGCATCGTTACAAGTGCGTCAGTGTGATGAACTACAACACAATCCAGACGAAGCCTGTTGAGTGCTTCCAAGACGTCACTCGCGTTACAAACACCATTTCAGAGCACTCCAGAGTAGCTGAAACAGGCTTGTTTCCAAGCGCTGTATCTCAAAACATACGTGTCAGACACATTAAAATTTCTCAAGTGCCCTGCATTAAACCATGGTACAGACTTCCCGCTAATAAAATGATAGGGCCATCGCTCAAAGTCCCTTGGATACGCGTAGCACGACGATAACACTGCACGCCAGTTCAAAGCCTTGCGCTTAGAAGCGATCTCAGACACTCGCTTCTTGGCCTTAAGGATGACGGACCCCAAAAAATTAGTTATATTATAATTTTACCAAACGTTGTTCAATTCGTACGCATTGTATGTTGTGACATTTTCCTAGTATAAAATATTTTTACACTTTNATTTTACCAAACGTTGTTCAATTCGTACGCATTGTATGTTGTGACATTTTCCTAGTATAAAATATTTTTACACTTTGTATTTTTTTGAATAGTTTGATGTCAAATATAAAATTCTTCTGTTTTGTTGCAGCCGTAATAATAAATACCAACTAAGCTGTACAAGTGAATAAATTTACAACATAAACTGATGTCACGGGGTACTGCTTGACATATATGTAATCACCAAATAACAGTTCATGCATTAAAAAAAATGTTTAAAAAGATGCAGGTAAATTTTTATATATAACATGGTTTTTTCATTTATATGGCTTGTTATTTGGTGATTACATATATGTCACGCGGTGGCCTGTAGGATTACTTTACTTTGTGATTTTTTTTCATATGTACAGCTAAGTTGGTCTATTTGTTATTATGGCTGCAACAAAACAGAAGTATTTTGTATTTGACATAAAATTATTCAAAAAAATATAAAGTGTAATTTTTTTCATTGGAGGGAAATGTCATCACATTCAATGCGTACTAGTTGTACACCGTTTGGTACAAATATAAAGTTATTAGTTTTTTGGGGTCCGACAACCTTAAACGCGGAAAATATTTTGGTAGGCGGGCCCCTTAAAGTGAATAAGTTTTTTTTTCTTTCCAAAATGGAACCATCTTTGTAGTATTTTTCCCTTCACCTTCCACCCTCCCTCCCCTTATATACCTATCGGTAGCCGTGGGTGGCGAGGAGACCTGACCAATACTAGGGTCCACCTGTTTTCTAGAAAAGATTTCAGTACAAGTTGGACTCCAAAGCACTATAGCTGGCATCAAATTTCGTGATTGGATCATTTGAATCGTTACGCGTCTTTGTCTGCCCGCCAATCACGGACGGCCGGTAATCGGAGAAACTTAATTCTGATCGGCTCACTCATGTAAAAGACTGCCCCTTGCGAACAAAGACACATTCGGCCAATGACAACAGCGAAGCTGCAAATCTACACGCAGGATATCGAAGTCCAGCCACCACGTAATTCTTTTCGCGGACAACAGATGGCGCTGGACGGTAACGACTCACGCGAAGGTCGTTCTCGCGCGCATTTTCCGCTCGACTCGATGAGCAGAGGATCTCGAGGGTTCGGAGTCTTCCATACTCAAGTCCTGTGATCTTTAACCTTTCTCTGCGCAACCTTGCGGCTCAAACTTAATTCNNCGCATGTTCGCCGCTGACGGGCTCAAGTTGCAGCGACGCGGTAAAATGAATGAACTGTGGGGCGACCAGTTGTGTAGGCTGATGTGTAGACAGGAGGCCTCGTCTTGCACAAAAGCGTCGCCCGCCGATAAGAACGCTTCCAACATATTCTCCTGTCCTGGATCAGGTATTTTACAAGTGGATTCTGGTGTTTAATGTAACGTGCACGAGAGTGAAATAAATAGCTGCTTTTCATATCCGAACGTAAAAATATCAATTTCATTTATTTTATGCCTAGAAATGATTCTGCATGCTAAAGTTCCTATAGTCCAGTCGTGGTTTCTTCACACTTTTTGAAACACACCTTTGAAAAAACGCCCCATATATGACACGTTTGGTTGTTTCCAAAATATGTAATTTTTCGTAGGCATTTTATACTTATGTTAACATAAAAGTAGCTTATTTTTTGTAAATTGAACTTTTATTTATAGTTGTATAAATTGTAATATTATATTTATAATTGACATGCATAAAAACAGAGAAAGTAGACATGTTTATAATGCCTAGTAATAAATAGTTCTTATGCAAAATATTATTACACTGAGTGCGCACGAATACGGTGCGTTGTTCCATTGGTGAAATTTTTTAGACTCGGTTAAGCTTTGTTTGCACGAGGCGGAGGAATATCCTGGAAGTAGGACTTGAGCAGTGCTTCAAAAAAGTTTGAAGTAACCATGAATGGACTATACACATGTATTACACGTTGTTCATTAAAAATTTAGCTCTTCAAGTATTTCCGAGGAACCCTTCGTTATTTCAACGAAAGGTCTTAAAAACATATTTAGTTTGAAATTCAAGTACAAAAATATTGGTACATATATTTCAATTTTGTGAGGTGTAAAAGAAGCCCAATCGAGTGATTATGATTCTATGCTTAAAATAGTATAAAACTGAATAGACGCAGACGTCATATGTCTTTGTCATTTCACACCAGTAGAATAGTATGGAATTGTGCAAGTATGTTTCTCTCGAAAGGTTTTTTATGCGCGAACTAGGCTTCACGGGTTTTGGTAATTTTTGGCAGTGAACCGCATAGTCAAGGTGTCGCACCTTGAAAAACTTGGAGTCATTATTAGAGAGGTATTCATCCTGTGAGTGGATCAATTGTGTAACACTTTCTTTGAAAGTAAAGTGATACACAGCGAACAATTAGACCACGCCCAGCTTAGGTCGCATCTGCTTCGAACGGAAGACATTTCTATTTTAATAAATTGATTGATTGATAGCCGGTTTTCCCAGCTCATTGTGTTGAATTCATCAGCATTCTGCACACTGATAAGACAGATTGATCTCGAGTATTGTTTCCAGATAGCAACAAAGACTTGATTCTACAAACGTTTGAAGTCTGCCAAGCATAGTAGTAAATGTACTTAATAAAAACCAACTCGCTTAAATAATTGAAATAATTCACATTGAAATAAGATACAATAGGTTACTTAAAGAAATATTTAAAATTACGTTAGGGAATGTTTTCGCAAATTAATTTAGTTTATAATAAGGAGATTTTTGTATTTTTATTTATTTATAGCAGTTTATGATTTTTTGTAAAAAGACATTTGTTAATCATACATTATAATGAATCGATGCATGACCCTTCAAACATCCTTGTAAAATTTTCTGTAATTGNTTTCAAACATCCTTGTAAAATTTTCTGTAATTGTTTTTATTTATTTTATTTGTACATCCCGAAAACACCAAAATTTCGATTTTGACATACCGTGATCGAAAAACTATAGGGTATAACTTTTTTTTTGTGCGAGGAAAGATAACTTACTCGTAATGTCTTCAAGTTTTTACGGTGTTTCGTACAAATACAAAATAATTATTGTGACCTACGCTCTATTAACTATCTTCGTCTTGGTTCTTTGCTCTTGCCACTCCGAAGGCTGTAATGGAGTGGCAAACCAAAGGCAATGGACCAAAAGGAAAACCCCTAACAAGACGGATCCTCTGATCAAGTGCTGGAAAGACTACATCTTCAGGACAGGACGCACAAGGCAGAGACAGATGGCGAGGAATGATAAACAAGCCAACTAATGCTAGAGGCTGAAAAACTCTGAATATGTTACAGTTATTTTTATTGTAATTTCTTGTTTACAAGCTGTTTGTATTTATATTAGACTAGTTTTTTTTATTTTGGCTGTGGTAAACGTGAATGCTGAGGACAGTCCCGATCAAATAAATTCCGTGGACATACGGTAATTTTTTAACGGTGTATTTTTATGCGTTTGTATGCCTCGCGCTGGTACTGACGCAGCGGCGTCTTGGTGTTGCAGGCATCTGCCAGAAGAGGTACGAGAGGATGAAGTGTTCGTGTCTGGAGAGCAACACGGCGAGCTACCAGAGGCTGCCCGACGTCGCCTCTGTGTTCGAGCTCGCCGCATTCTGCGAACACGCCGTCGCCAACAAGGACGACGAGGCCAACGAGAAGGAGGTGAGTGACGGCTTTCTTTCCCCTATGTCCCTCCTTGCTAGACCTCGTATAGGCCCACTTGCCACTATGGAAGATTCCTTTAGGATTCCACGCTACCTTGCGTGGCCGCTTGTAGATCTACGGATGTTGGTACCACGGAAGATTTTGCTGTCTACTGGCCGTTTTCATGGACGTTTTTGTAATTGGTCGTGCGCAATTTTCGTTGGGAGGTTTACTACAAGGTAGAAATTTTAAACAATCAGAGATAGGGTGGTAGTATGTGGTTTTGAGGAGTGTTTTAATTTTATATATATTTTTTTTATAAACAGTGGTAATAACATTATTAAATACGAATAAATAATCAATTGAAGAAACACGGAAATCTGATGCTAAAACGGCATTGTGTGCAAATTATGGTTAACATCTGTGTAATCTAACAAAGTTGCTGAAAGTGAAATTCAAAATATGCACTCGCCTTTTTACTTGCGCGGCAACAAGTATCGTGTGACAGGTTATGCCATAGAAACCTCCATACCTGCTCGCATGCAGACTCGGGGAGCAGGTCTCGTAGAAGCTTCTGCCCGAACCTGTACGGAAAACGTTATCGTGACACACAGGCGTCGCACCAGCAAAAGGGCGACTCGACCGTCACGTCAAAGCCAGATAGTTGTTTCCGATATTACAATTTCTCGCTTTTCCGGTGTATTTCGTTTAAATAAACACACTTCCGCATAACATGTTAACATTCGTCAAATTATTGAGTGAGTGAAGAGATTTGGGCGGCTCTTAACAGCGAGGCCGATGAGGGTGATTGTCGTGTGTGTGTGGAGCAGCGCCGGAATGAGCGGGCGGGGGGAAGCGGGAGATTCCCGAGAAAGCCCGTCGACCAGCGGCATCGTCCGGCACGACTCCCACATGCGAGAATTCAGGAGTAACCCGGCCGGGGATGGAACCCGGCTCGTCTTGGTGGAAGGCGAGCAGGCTAACCGCTCAGCCACCGTCGACCCCTGTCAAATTATGAGCCTCATGTTATAAATGTGTTCAGATAACTTCAGGTAGAATGTGAGTGTCTTCCAATGAAGTACTGCACTCGACTATACAATACGCAGAACTCGTTAAAAACTACATATTACAAACAGTACCAAAATTATCAGGAAAGTACGATTTATGTTGCATATGAAAAAATAATTTATATATATTTTTTTACACTGTAAAATATTTTGCTAGAAATGTTTTATTTGAATGTTTAAAAAAATTATAAGTTTTGATCTTTACTAAAAAATTAGCGTATTTGCATTATATATGTTTTAGAAAGCACATTCTAAGGAAAATCTTCAAGTAGGGCAGTAATGATAATTGCTATGGTTGTCTGTAAAAAAATGTTGGGGCAATAATTAAAAATAATAATTGTAATAATTAATTTTATGTGCATTTATTTTAATTACAGAAACGATAAATATTGTGGCTGAAATAAATAACCATAAAATTATTGTTCTTGCTTGACTAAGGGCAAAATGTCTTTTATAGAAGCATTAAGAATGGAAATACGCTTAAATTTTGATTAAATACAGACTCTTATTTGTGACGGCGTTATTTGAGATGATAGAAATATTCTGAGTACTACAGCTTATCGCCAAAAATCTTTGAAATAGTGTGCTACACATATGAAATCTGTGCTTGTCACCTCGCAATAAATGGAAAAGGTAACAACACGAAGAATATTTATTGACGCAAAAAACACATGCACGTACAGTACGTTTTATTGATATACATGTCCGTCGTTCTTGAAGTTTGGTGTCAGTGGTGCTGGAATAGTAACAATTGCGATAATAATTATATATATATTTATAGACACACTCACACATAAAGAAGTATATAGACTTTTAACCCACTTAGCCTTCAGGCCTTCCGGGTCTCCTTTTTTACTACCATCAGTTTCTATTGTTTAATTTCTCAAGATCTTAGTGATTTATTATCTTATAATTAATTTAATTTTCAGCTAAATTACACTGCCAAGGCCACGCTTGAACTTTTATATAAAATTCCATATTTGAAATATTTACTTCACGACACATTAAAATACTTATATTATCAGTTAATTTTTAATATCAGTTATTATAATTTATAATATCAGTTATTAAAATACATTATTAAAATACTAAAACATAAACATATAAGATGTGAGGTACAAGATCACCATTTTACAATTTATAATATCAGTTATTAAAATATTAAAATACTAAAACATAAACATATGAGATGTGGGGTACAAGATCACCACACACACACACACACCTATAGTCTGTTGTCAACATAAGGAATTACTCAAGTACTGTACAGTTAATTTCTGAACGTAGTTCAGTTACAACTAGCCAGAACCCCGATATGGACCATACACACGTATCTTATAAACTTTGTACGCAACATGGCAAAAAAAATTAATCTCATTAAATTTTTTATTATTTTTAGTTAAAAGCCTGAATTACCGATGTGAACACGGAATGCACATTTCACAAATTTGGTAATCAATGTAGATATTGAATAATGTCAAATTACTTTGTGAATGTAAAAGTTTTGGATATACGCTAAAACCACAGAGTATATTAGTATACTCTATTCACGATTTCTTTCACTTTTTGAATCAAACTTTTGAAATATCATCTAACGTGTAACGTGTTTAGTTGTCTGCTAAATATGTAATGTATCTCAAGCGTTCATACCTCTGCTAACAGAAAAGTATCTTTTTTTTTCTCGTTAAATTGAAGTTTTACCTAACTTTTATTTATAACTTATAATACTTTATTAATAATAAATATGAATAGAAACAGTGAGAAAACGTGAGAGTTGGTAGCACCTAGTAAGAAATAGTTCTCATGCAAAATATCATTACAAGTGAGTGCGCACGAATTCGGTGCGCTGTCCTTTAGTGTGACTTTCTAGACTTCGTTAAGGTTAGTTCGCAGGAGGCGGAGGGATATCCTGGAAGAAGAACTTTAGCAGGGCTTCAGAAAAGTGTGAATTAACCGTGAATGGACTATACTTACATATACTTTCGTTCCGCGCCCAAAACACCGCCATCTTTCTTTTGACAGTTTTGCTGTCTTTGGTCACATACTTGATATAATCCATTCACGGTATCTTCGATACTTTAGAAAAGAACCTTTGAAAAATCACCCTAGGAGTTACATGTTGAATTGGTTATAAAAAAATTGTATATGGAAAAAGGTTTTAGCTTGCTTTTAGCACTGAAGCACTATATAAATTGGTTGTTTTAAGTTTTAAGTATATTTTTTCAATAAATTATAATAATTTGTTAAAAGTCCGTAAGAATTAACAACGGATTTTGAAGGGACATGTTGGTTATAGCTGAAAAGAAATAGTT
>NQII01007102.1:9763-38746 GCA_002778355.1 Clitarchus hookeri | reverse complement strand
AATATTTGACAGTTCCCACATGGCTCTGTTTTTGTTTACAAAACGTTTGACAGGTGTCACATGGCAATGTTTTGTTTACATACTGCAGAAGGATACATAATCGGCTCGCTGAAAGTAGATCTTTAGCAGGGCTTCAGAAAATCTTGAAGTTACCGTGAATACNCATAATCGGCTCGCTGAAAGTAGATCTTTAGCAGGGCTTCAGAAAATCTTGAAGTTACCGTGAATACATTATAGCTATGAAGGGGCCAATTGCGTTGCTTTCGGTCATCAGTTGACTGTTGAGAAGTGATGTATTCTCAGCCATCCGTTGCGTCCGAACGTCCATGCTATCGAACATTCTATATTCCATCACCCAGTCATTACTGTGACGTTCTCTCACAAACTCCCAAGTTGTCATGCCTGTCCCGTTGTAAGCATTTCTGTCTATCCTAACATTTTTTTTAAATATTGAATATTCCAGTTTAAACCTTCTTTCAGGACAGAAATGGAAAACGATAATTTCGTTGCCAATCCATAACCTTGGTTGTTGAAACATGAATGTTCTTTGAAAAGTTTCAGTCAGCAAAAATCGTTGTAAGTAGCCCTTCGTTTACAATAGTTATTCTCCTGTAAACCTGTGTTTTAAACTGCAGCGACAATGTTCTATCTTTTCTGAACAGATTGTTGGTGTGTTAAAAACATATAGTCAACACGTTTGAAATTCCGAGGAAACAGAACACGCGCGAAACTTGTTTAGGCGGTGCTATTTTCCATCGCCGCCGCAATTAGCCTTCATTACGGTTAGGCGTCACCTTGAGGCGTTTAAAATTTTTTTACCCGGAGAGGCTCCTTAACGTTTTAATGCGAGAGATTGTAATATTAGTACAGTAATTTGCACTGTTAAAAACAGTGCTGCAATATTTTAAACAATGTATGATATGGAGTTGCGATATTCTTGTTCCGTGGGTGGTCACTCGCAGACACGCTTCGGCGGCTTTTCAACGCAGACCACGCGACATCGTGACACGTGAGGTACTGACGCGTATTCTTTTGCATGCAGATCCACTTCACTAGATTCTCACCTGACAACGATACAGCGGTATATGTGAAACGCTGGCGTTTGTTCTTGAGCGTGCAAGTAGATGGGAGGTCGAGGCTGCGCAGTGGCAGTGGCGAGTGCGATGAATGGAGAAGGGCCGCCATTGTGACNCGTGCAAGTAGATGGGAGGTCGAGGCTGCGCAGTGGCAGTGGCGAGTGCGATGAATGGAGAAGGGCCGCCATTGTGACCGAGCGTCGGCAAGAGATATCGCCATTGACCCAGGCCACACGAGGTTGTCCCTTTGTGCCCTGACATGAAAGGTCATCTCTTCCTTCTGCGCCGCGTAGTNATTGACCCAGGCCACACGAGGTTGTCCCTTTGTGCCCTGACATGAAAGGTCATCTCTTCCTTCTGCGCCGCGTAGTGAACATTCGGCGTGCGTTTGGTGATTTGGCGTTGCTCTCGTGCGGAAGTTAAAAATAATTTCATTTTTTATGCAAGGTAATTAAAGTGAATATTTACACACATATTTACATATTCCGGTAGTTTAGCATGCTCGGTCGCAAATAAATGTGTCGTTTTAGGCATCGCAACGGTCAAATTGTATGTTCGGCGTTGTACTGATATCGGTATAGCTCAATAGCATATATCTGAACCAATGATTTTTTATTTTCTCTTCAAGTTATTGACAGTAGTGAAAGTTGTATAAAAACAATTCTGACAAATCGAGAACAGCAAAACCGGTATATAAATGGGTGCTACACATAACAGATACCTTGTCCATTTCAATTAAGACCAAATTCNGAGAACAGCAAAACCGGTATATAAATGGGTGCTACACATAACAGATACCTTGTCCATTTCAATTAAGACCAAATTCCCATCGAGGATCCGCCTTGCCTTGAATGTCGGACGCCCAATCAATTCTGCTGCCCCATATATCGTATCATATCTCGATACGACTCCGATGTCCCTTTCCCGGCGGAAATTTTTCAACGTCTTTCCATATACGGAATTATTCATCAATTTAAAAAAACTATTTCTCGAATGCGTTCACTGCCTGAGTACGTTTTTCGGTATTGAAATTAATGTACGGAGATATCCACGCCTTTTGCTCAGAGCCAGAATGCGGTGAACACAGTCGAGTTTGACTCCATACATCAAATAGTACTTCAGTGTCTCCCTGTGTACAACATAATTTTTCCGCGGCGCGAAAGTCAAAAAAATTTCCAGTCTTCCCGTTCGGCGGTATGTCACTGACTGGAGCAAGAGGCAGATAAGATAAGACATCGTGAAATTCAACCGGAAAAGACTAATCAACTTCCGCGAAAAAAACTGGTATCCCGGGCATTATCTATGTNAGACATCGTGAAATTCAACCGGAAAAGACTAATCAACTTCCGCGAAAAAAACTGGTATCCCGGGCATTATCTATGTTGGCAAAATCACACGTTGAAAATTCGTCTGCCTGAACCCACTCGAAGCTACCAATTGGTAACTTGCATTTCATCGCGTGGCTGAACAATCCATTGACGTCGAAGTAGCAAATATATTTCTCTGCTACCCTGGGGTCTACTTATCACCCATGTACCTAAATAGTGTTAGCTTGTGCGCGCCTTCTGGATACCTGGGCAATACCACCCCTGACCTCACGCTCAACAAATACATACACGTCCACGTCCGTTAACCGCTCTAGCCGCCGCACACCAGTTTTTAATGAAAGAACATCCCAAGAGAGGGAAAGAGCCATGACATACATTGTGGGGTCCAGGCCGTATTCTGCCAAACATACGGTCCTGAAGTTCTCAAAAATTACTGCCAACAAACATGTTCCACACGTAAGTACTGTACTGCGTACTCCATTAAATTTCGACAGTTAAACACATTCCACACGGATTGAGCATGAGCGTATTCCTCATCGCTTATGCCCTCGCCTTTCATTACATTATNCAGTTAAACACATTCCACACGGATTGAGCATGAGCGTATTCCTCATCGCTTATGCCCTCGCCTTTCATTACATTATGAAGTGCATCCTTTGGTGGGAGTGAGGTACTATTCAGACTGCAATAGACTTAAAGAAGTCATAAGGAAATACTCCCTTTCTTTGCGCCAATTCAACTTATGTGCCGTCTGGAAACTGTGACCGGGTGACCAGAAGACAAATTATCTGCCAATGTTTCCAGTGGCACAGTCATGAAATTTAACAAGTCAATGAAACGTAATTGCACAACTCGCGTACCTCCCTGCGAGTTTTTCCCATGGGGAATGTGCTTGGGGAAGCATTTATAATTTTCCAAGGTGGTTCCAATCACCTTTATCGCGCCCAGATTTTCGATTATCACGCTTACATCGGGCTGTGTGATGTGTCGGAGAGCTAATAATTTCATTAAAAAGTGGGCATAATAACTCTGCGGATCATTTTCATACAGCGATAAGTTGATTCTTTTTCACTCTGAACAGTAAGATACATTGATTATGTGCGCGGCCTCTGAATCCGCCCGTCAAATGATCATGGTTGATNTGATTTAATTAAAAAATGGGCATAATAACTCTGCGGATCATTTTCATACAGCGATAAGTTGATTCTTTTTCACTCTGAACAGTAAGATACATTGATTATGTGCGCGGCCTCTGAATCCGCCCGTCAAATGATCATGGTTGATCACAAAGACTTTGCCGAGCGACTTATTGCAAATATGACAACTTGTTTGAACCATAAGTCTACCCCTGTCAGCTGTTGTCAATGGTTTCATTGGAACCGTCGTGCTGTAAATGTCTGCAACCCACTTTGTTAAGTCAATTAATTTGTCAACTATATTATACACACAATCTTCACCCACAAACTTGTGGTATTGGTTAAAGTGTGACCGTAAGCACACACAAACAAAATGCTACACGCATATGGAATATGTTTATTGATGGTTGTTGTGCCACTGACATCATTTTGGGGCAAGCGTGTGGACATGGGTTTCAAATAAGCTTCAGTATCGCAGTACGCAATAAAACACATTCTTTGCTGTTTGGCAAAATTACTTATTTTCCTCAGTTGGGAAAGTACATCGAACAGCATCGTGTTGTCGGCATAAATCACTATATTTTGCGAGTTTCTCCTCACATGAAATATACTGAAGGTAGTGCTCGCAAACAAAACTTGTCCNCACATGAAATATACTGAAGGTAGTGCTCGCAAACAAAACTTGTCCTGTGATACTTAGTCAACTGACTGTGAACCAAACGTGACAAATCCTTAATCATTACAAAAATGTAAATGTGCGGTACCACCACTTTACGAGAGGAATTCAGTTATAAAGTACAAAGTAACAATTTATTTCGTTTTAATACATCAAGCTGTAAATATTAGCATGTNGAGAGGAATTCAGTTATAAAGTACAAAGTAACAATTTATTTCGTTTTAATACATCAAGCTGTAAATATTAGCATGTCTCTTTAAAATATCGATTCGAAAAAACTGGTGTCGGTAGAGAATATCGCTGCTGTCCACCCTACTCACTTTTAGGTCTACAAAAGCAGTTCGTACTACCACCACACATCGCTCAGAACTTCTTTCTCTCGTCGAGAGGTTATCGGGAAAATGATGGGATGCTGTTTTAGTGGTCAGGAAATATTATCGGCTGTCGTGACATATGGAAAGATTAAATCACTTGCAGCACTCGGCAAAGATACCGAGCTTGCATACCTGCTTAAAGAATTCCTTCTCGCATATGCACGTCACGAAATAAAATCAGTCTACAAACACCTACCTGTCTATCTGCAACAGGACGAAGAGATTCTTGGCTGTCCCCTATGCCTAGAATGTCTTCAATTTGGTGTAACTGTTACAGACACACCACATTCCAAGCTGGTGTAAGACACGTCGGGAGCGAGCAGCAGCAGCAGCAGCAGAACAAAAAACGCACCTCAAAAACTGAAAAATGAACGAGTGTAAAGAAGTTTTGAGGGTGAATTGTCAACTTCGCAGGCTAGACAGCGATCGATCTGATAAGGTAACATATTTCAGTCCAGTAACCGTGCTGACGTTTGCACCACACAGCCAGCAGTCATCTACTGAGGCAACCCGAGACGGGCAACGCAAACTAGCATGCAGTGTGAACAGTGTACAAGCGAGCATCATGTAAAAATGGATGTCATTTCGTTGGCGAACATGGTGGTGGAAAGTAGATCATTACGTCTACATGCATCTACTACGATCGTGTGCCCTGCTACAATATGAAGACGGAATCTATGGTTGAAGACTTACCATCTGTAACACCTTCGGCATCGTCAACAGCAAGGGGTCCTGAAGAGTCGCTGCAAGCGTTACAGTGTCAAAGTTACTATTATGGAACTACTTTTAGTAAAAGTTGTAATACACGGTCGACATGAAAGTGGCCATTGCATGTTCAGCGCAGCATACAATATGTTCGACTTTGATAACTGCGATGCTGTGTTTACCCGCAGTGATAACCTGCATATGCATAACTAGAAGTGCAAAGACAATATTTGTCGTTCATCGGGAAGTGAGTGCAATTATTGCAGCAAGTTATTCGCTAACAGCTCCAGAGTAACATGTCATGAAGATAGTAAATACCCATTTGCAACCATCTACAATAGTTACCCGTGTGATAACTGCTGTGCGGTATATGCGGATAAGTGTGTCTTGAATGTTCACAGCAGGAATGGTTCTACAAAAACAGTCACCATAAATGTTTTGCTCTAATGAAGAGTAAGTTGAGCGTGTATAAAATATTGTTATGCTTTCTTATTATGCCAAGTCTGTAAAATAAAGGTAAAGTGTATAAATTATTTCCATGTTATTCATTTATCTTAACCCACGCTAATATTAGGTTCACCTCCATCACTAGGAAAAAAAATTACCAGATTTTGTCTTAAGCCTGAAAGAGAAATAATATTTTTTGTATAGTGTCAAGTCTTGGACTCAGGTCCCTACCGGCGCGGCGGCTGTTTAAGCAATGCACACAGATGCTCTCGCCATCTTCGTTTTACCAGTGGACCGCTAGAGTGCACGACCATCGTGTGCTAGGTCGCGGTGGTATTCGACCATCTTCGTTTCTCCTGTCACCTGCCAGGGGGGGATGCCAACATCGTTTGTATTACCGATGGTGGTCGCCAGGAGCACTCTGGTCGACACACATGGCCGAATTCCGACATGCGGCATGCAGAACACACTCACCCATGCATGCAGTACTCGGTGCAAGTAGCTCAAAAAATGCCAGACACGCGAGGTGTCGTTCCAACCGCCAAGGAGGGTTGCAGCTCGACGGTACCGATGGCACAGGGGTACTACGGTGGCGTAGTTCGACTGTGAGGGCTAAATGACGCAATAAACAGCGTCAGCCTAACACGTGGGTTAGGGGAACCTCGTGCAACATATAATAACCATCCCATACCTGAAAAAATTAAGTCACATAATAATTAATAACCAAGGTTCAACATAGACACATAGCACGATGTATAGAACCTCTACTATAATAAAAAAATAATACCTGATGGTTCTACTGTCTGCAATAGCGATATCAGTGTTGCTATTGCGACGAGTACTTTAGTAAAAAGCTGGAATGCCCGTCAACGGGAAAAATAACTTACATTCACAAAAGGACCAATCTCAAAAAAATTCTACAATATGTCAAGTGCAGTACACTATTTACCAGCGGTGATAATTTTAAGATGCATTACACGACTTGTAAAGGCTGTATTACTTTGCTTGCCACTAAACAACGTGCATTAAAACCAGTAGTCATGCAGGAGACGACGACACTGCTACACATTGATGATTAGATATAAAAAAATGCAAAGGAAAATATAAACACCTACCATCCGATGGATATTGCGGAAGCAACGAACACTTTAAATTATGTTAGACCAAAAAAGAAAATTACCGTCGAGAAGCATTAATACCAGCAGACGTAAAAAAGGAAAATAGTTATAAACACCTACCAACCAACATGTATTGCACAAGCGACGAACACTGTGCATCGCATCAGTCGTTGCTAGACAGGACAATACGTCCTAAAACTGACGTGTTAACCTTGGTCAGTACAACACAATAGCAAACGATTTTTCCCCACGTACGCCCTCCGACCTAGCTACGCTACAATACAGAGGCACACGAATTCCGCTGCCAACCAATGCATAATGTACGAGGATCGAGCAATGTACGTCACATTAGACTAAAATTTAATACTATGACAGAGTCTTGAAGCATGGTAGAGCGACGAGGTCGACACTGCTACATACCGATGCAAACAGGTATAAAAAATAAAATGTATAGGAAACTACTTATAAGCACTTAGCAACCAGCGCATATTGCACATACATCGAGCGTTGTATGTCGCGTTATATTATGCAAATCAAGATCAGGCAGCCCGTACTAGTACGGCAGAACAGCAAATGTTTTCCTTACGAACCGATCGGGATGAAATCGTCAAATCCAGATTACAGCCAACACTCACAACCCGCATCTCTAGCGGTGGAACGCGTCCACCCTGTCCGACAGTGTGTGATCAACTAGCGTATCGAGAATCTTAAAGGTAGCCAGGTGGTTGACCGACGGTACAGGTCTCAACGAGTCGAAGGATGGTACGTACACTAGTCGAGAGTCGAGTCAGGCTCCAGGGTGGCAGACCAGCCACGTCACTCATGCACTTCCCTTTACGAGAGGAATTCTGTTATACAAGGCATGGCAAAAAAGTTATTTCGTTTTAAATACTGTATACACATGCGTATTTTTAAGGATTAAGAAAAACATGGGAACATTCTGAGAAAATCCATTTCCCCCGCTCGCAAAAGGAGGAACCGTGATGTCGTACGATCTTGACCTTTGACCATTATTTCGGACATCTACGCTAGGTATGTATGGGGAAAATATATATTTTGTTTCTTAAACAATCATGGGAAAACTCTGAGAAAATCAATTTGCCTCACTCACAACAGCATGAACCTTGACAAGCAACCATGACCTCGGATGACATAATGTGATCTTGACCTTAACCTGACATTGGATGACGTCATGACCATGATCTTTGGCCAACATCTCGAACAAGATCTACCGCTTAAAACAAAAAAAGAAAATCACAATTTTTTTTAGAAAATTTTAAAATTGCAGAAAAAATCATAAACTTTGGCGGCTTCATCTTCGATGAGGCATNCAGTTAAACACATTCCACACGGATTGAGCATGAGCGTATTCCTCATCGCTTATGCCCTCGCCTTTCATTACATTATAAAATGCTTACTTTGGTGGGAGTGAGGTACTATTCAGACTGCAATAGACTTAAAGAAGTCATAAGGAAATACTCCCTTTCTTTGCGCCAATTCAACTTATGTGCCGTCTGGAAACTGTGACCAGGTGACCAGAAGACAAATTATCTGCCAATGTTTCCAGTGGCACAGTCATGAAATTGNAATTATCTGCCAATGTTTCCAGTGGCACAGTCATGAAATTGAACAAGTCAATGAAACGTAATTGCACAACTCGCGTACCTCCCTGCGAGTTTTTCCCATGGGGAATGTGCTTGGGGAAGCATTTATAATTTTCCAAGGTGGTTCCAATCACCTTTATCGCGCCCAGATTTTCGATTATCACGCTTACATCGGGCTGTGTGATGTGTCGGAGAGCTAATAATTTCATTAAAAAGTGGGCATAATAACTCTGCGGATCATTTTCATACAGCGATAAGTTGATTCTTTTTCACTCTGAACAGTAAGATACATTGATTATGTGCGCGGCCTCTGAATCCGCCCGTCAAATGATCATGGTTGATCACAAAGACTTTGCGGAGCGACTTATTGCAAATATGACAACTTGTTTGAACCATAAGTCTACCCCTGTCAGCTGTTGTCAATGGTTTCATTGGAACCGTCGTGCTGTAAATGTCTGCAACCCACTTTGTTAAGTCAACTAATTTGTCAACTATATTATACACACAATCTTCACCCACAAACTTGTGGTATTGGTTAAAGTGTGACCGTAAGCACACACAAACAAAATGCTACACGCATATGGAATATGTTTATTGATAGTTGTTGTGCCACTGACATCATTTTGGGGCAAGCGTGTGGACATGGGTTTCAAATAAGCTTCAGTATCGCAGTACGCAATAAAACACATTCTTTGCTGTTTGGCAAAATTACTTATTTTCCTCAGTTGGGAAAGTACATCGAACAGCATCGTGTTGTCGGCATAAATCACTATATTTTGCGAGTTTCTCCTCTCATGAAATATACTGAAGGTAGTGCTCGCAAACAAAAATTGTCCTGTGATACTTAGTCAACTGACTGTGAACCAAACGTGACAAATCCTTAATCATTACAAAAATGTAAATGTGCGGTACCACCACTTTACGAGAGGAATTCAGTTATAAAGTACAAAGTAACAATTTATTTCGTTTTAATACATCAAGCTGTAAATATTAGCATGTCTCTTTAAAATATCGATTCGAAAAAACTGGTGTCGGTAGAGAATATCGCTGCTGTCTACCCTACTCACTTTTAGGTCTACAAAAGCAGTTCGTACTACCACCACACATCGCTCAGAACTTCTTTCTCTCGTCGAGAGGTTATCGGGAAAATGATGGGATGCTGTTTTACTGGTCAGGAAATATTATCGGCTGTCGTGACATATGGAAAGATTAAATCACTTACAGAACACGGCAGAGATACCGAGCTTGCATGCCTGCCTTAATAATTCCTTCTCGCATATGCACGACACGAAATAAAATCAGTCTATAAACACCTACCTGTCTATCTGCAACAGGACGAAGAATTCTTGGCTGTCTCCCTTGCCTAGGATGTTTTCAAGGTAGTGCTACCATTACAGACACACCACATCCCAGTAGCTGGTGTAAGACACATCAGGAGCGAGCAGCAGCAGAAAAAAAAAACCCACCTCAAACACTGAAAAATGAACGAGTTTAAAGAAGTTGAGAGGGCGAATTGTCATTTTAGCAGACTAGACAGCGATCGATCTGATAAGGTAACATATTTCAGTCCCAGTAACCGTGCTGACGTTTGCACCACACAGCCAGCAGTCATCTACTGAGGCAACCCGAGACGGGCAACGCAAACTAGCATGCAGTGTGAACAGTATACAAGCGAGCATCATGTAAAAATGGACGTCATTTCGTTGGCGAACATGGTGGTGGAAAGTAGATCATTACGACTACATGCATCTACTACGATCGTTTACCCTGCTACAATATGAAGACGGAATCAATGGTTGAAGACTTACCATCTGTAACATCGTCGGCGTCGTCAACAGCAAGGGGTCCTGAAGAGTCGCTGCAAGCGTTACAGTATCAAAGTTACTATTATGGAAATGCTTTTAGTAAAAGTTGTAATACACGGCCGACATGAAAGTGGCCATTGCATGTTCAGCCCAGCATACACGATGTTCCATTTTGATAACTGCGATGCTGTGTTTACCCGCAGTGATTACCTGTATAGGCATAACAAGAAGTGCAAAGACGATATTTCTCGTTCATCGGGAAGTGAGTGCAATTATTGCAGCAAGTTATTCGCTAACAGCTCCAGCGTAACATGTCATGAAGATAGTAAATGCCCATTTGCAACCATCTACAATAGTTACCCGTGTGATAACTGCTGTGCGGTATATGAGAATAAGTGTGTCTTGAATGTTCACAGCAGGAATTGCTCTACAAAAACAGTAACAATAAATGTTTTGCTCGAATGAAGAGTAAGTTGAGCATCAAATATTGTTATGTATTCCTTCTTATACCAAGTCTGTAAAACAAAGGTAAAGTGTATATATTATTTATATGTTATTCATTTATCTTAACTCACGCTAATATTAGGTTCACCTCCATCACTAGGAAAAAAATTACCAGATTTTGTCTCAAGCCTGAAAGAGAAATAATATTTTTTGTATAGTGTCAAGTCTTGAACTCAGCTCCCTACCGGCGCGGCGGCTGTTTGAGCAATACACACACATACTCTCGCCATCTTTGTTTCACCAGTAGACTGCTATAGTGCACGACCATCGTGTGCTAGGTCGCGGTGGTATTCGACCATCTTCGTTTCTCCTGTCACCTGCCAGGGGGGGATGCCAACATCGTTTGTCTTACCGATGGTGGTCGCTAGGAGCACTCTGGTCGACACACATGGCCGAATTCCGACATGCGTCATGCAGAACACACTCACCCATGCATGCAGTACTCTGTGCAAGTAGCTAAAAAAATGCCAGACGCACGAGGTGTCGTTCCAACCGCCAAGGATGGTTGCAGCTCGACGGTACCGATGGCACAGGGGTACTACGGCGGCGTAGTTCGACCGTGAGGGCTAAATGACGCAATAAACAGCATCAGCCTAATGCGTGGGTTAGGGGAACCTCGTGCAACATATAATAACCATCCCATACATTAAAAAATTAAGTCACATAATAATTAATAACCATGGTTCAACGTAGACACAAGTGCACTGCGAGCACAATGTATCGAACCTCTACTATAAAAAAATAATACCTGATGGTTCTACTGTCCGCAATAGCGATATCAGTGTTGATATTGCGACGAGTACTTTAGTAAAAAGCTGGAATGCCCGTCAACGGTAAAAATAACTTACATTCACAGAAGGACCAATCTCAAAAATAATTCTACAATATATCAAGTGCAGTACACTATTTACCAGCGGTGATAATTTTAAGATGCATTACACGACTTGTGAAGGCTGTGTTACTTTGCTTGCCACTTAACAACGTGCATTTAAACCAGTAGTCATGCAAGAGACGACGACAATGCTACACATTGATTATTAGATATAAAAAATGCAAAGAAAAATATAAACACCTACCATCCGATGGATATTGCGGAAGCAACAAACACTTTACATTATGTTAGAACAAAAAAATTGCCGTCGCGAAGCACAGATGCCAGCAGGCGTAAAAAAGGAAAATAGTTATAAACACCTACCAACCAACATGTATTGCACAAGTGACGAACACTGTGCATCGCATCAGTCGTCGCTAGACAGGACAATACGTCCTAAAACTGACGTGTTAACCTTGGTTAGTACAACACGATAGCAAACGATTTTCCCCAAGTACGCCCTCCGACCGAGCTACGCTACAGTACAGAGGCACACGAATTCCACTACCAACCAATGCATAATGTACGAGGATCGAGCAATGTACGTCACATTAGACTAAAATTTAATACTATGACAGAGTCTTGAAGCATGGTAGAGCGACGAGGTCGACACTGCTACATACCGATGCAAACAGGTATAAAAAATGTAATGTATAGGAAACTACTTATAAGCACTTAGCAACCAGCGCATATTGCACATAAATCGAGCGTTGTACGTCGCATAATATGATGCTAATCAAGACTAGGCAGCCCTTACTAGTACGGCAGAACAGCAAACGATTTCCTTACGAACCGATCGGGATGAAACAGTCAAATTCAGATTACAAACCAACACTCACAACCCGCATCTCTAGCGGTGGAACGCACCCACCCTGTCCGACATTGTGTGATCAACTACCATCTCGAGAATCTGAAAGGCAGCCAGGTGGTCGACCGACGGTACAGGTCTCAACGAGTCGAAGGATGGTACGTACATTATCCGAGAGTCGAGTCAGGCTCCAGGGTGGCAGACCAGCCGCGTCACTCATGCACTTCCCTTTACGAGAGGAATTCTGTTATACAAGGCATGGCAAAAAAGTTATTTCGTTTTAAATACTGTATACACATGCGTATTTTTAAGGATTAAGAAAAACATGGGAACATTCTGAGAAAATCCATTTCCCCCGCTCGCAAAAGGAGGAACCGTGATGTCGTACGATCTTGACCTTTGACCATTATTTCGGACATCTACGCTAGGTATGTATGGGGAAAAAATATATTTTGTTTCTTAAACAATCATGGGAAAACTCTGAGAAAATCCATTTGCCTCACTCACAACAGCATGAACCATGACAAGCAACCATGACCTCGGATGACATAATGTGATCTTGACCTTAACCTGACATTGGATGACGTCATGACCATGATCTTTGGCCAACATCTCGAACAAGATCTACCGCTTAAAACAAAAAAAGAAAACCACAATTTTTTTTAGAAAATTTTAAAATTGCAGAAAAAATCATAAACTTTGGCGGCTTCATCTTCGATGAGGCATTCTGATTAGCGGCGGCGCGTAAAAATAACTAATACTTATAATAATAATAATTATTATTATATGGCTGCAAGTGCCAAAATATTGATGCGGGTGGGTCGCATCGTAAAAGTTTTATTAAGTTAAGCACCCATTCCGTTTCTTTCCCACTGTTCCCGTGCGTCCGTGTTCGTTTCGTGTGCTCCGTAAATATAGTGGGCGGTTATTTCCAGACGACGCGAGAATAGATGCATCGGCGACTCGACATCGGACGTCCACGCTGTCGTCGTCCCATACGAGGTCTCCTCAAGTCTTCTCGTAAACACGCACGAAACAAACCCGTGCTCCCTCCTGGGGCGGCGACAGTCCCGCGCACGGTGAAGACAGGTCTTCATTTCTTGTGAAGTTTCTAAGTGTGCGTCGTGGGCCGGTCGTTTTCTGCCAGCGGTTCCTCTTCAGGAAAGCCGGGCGTGATTTGTTGCCTTCCTCCTTCGTGATTTCGTTCACGCGACCGGAGGAAGGTAATGGCGCGACCGCACAGAGTAGATACATAGACAGCGGCGAAATTGACGTGGTGGTTCCTTCGATGCTGGCGTAACCTCGTTTTCTGATTGGCTGCGCGAGCCTCTGGGAACGGGGTCTTGTGTCTGATTGGCTACTGCTCGCTGCTAAATGTTTCTTTATAAGGTGGGCTGCCGGCTGGCAAGTAAGTTACCAACGTTGTTCCAACATTTTGCTGGACAGTGACGCCATTTTGTTGGCAAGTGCGGTATGAGTTCGTGGTGTAAGGGGCTGTTTCGCCTCTGCATTCCACATGTGGAGGCAACACGGTAGGAACAAAGCCGTAAAGACCGTTTCCTAATAAAGTAATGTACCACTACCAACTGTTTTATATCTGAAAATTGGAAAGACTCGCATGTGTGTGTGTGTGTGTGTGTGTGTGTACTAATGCACAGTACATAGAACACTTGTATTTCGGTGTTGTGGTATACAGAATTTTCCTCCCTTTTGGCGTTGTAGTCAATTCTGCTTTCGACATGTTGTACTTCGGCGTTGTGGTGCTGCCCCGTTATAATATTTAGAACCTTTTACGTATATGTGCCAGAACCTCATCTCGTCGAAATTGACGCGTATTTGCTTCCGTTTATTTTCTATTTATTATTGATTTCTTTATCATTCAAACGGGCGTAAGCTAAAGCAAAACTTCAACTTCCGTTGCAGGAATAAAAAAATTAGCACAGAAACCAAAGACAAATGCGGCGTTTCGTGAATCTGGTTGGCTGACTTTACGTTACCTGTAAGTTATGTTGAGGTTGGCTGATCTTATCTCACCTAATTTTTTTATCGTAACGATAACGCAACGTTAACGAACGAGCGTCATTGTGTTATTTGTCCATTGTTCTGTCACAGAGTGACCGTGTTTACGGAAGCCAACACGACGCTGTACAACCTCCGCGAGCCAGGAAAATGGCTGGCATTACTTGTAAACAACGAGGCAAAAGGCCATTAGCTCGTTAGTGCCTAAGATACAACATCGCCTGATATTCTCGACCAATGAGAAGGGAATCTTGCACATCCCGACGTCGCGCCACCAGATGAATTCACAACCTCCACGTAACGTACTTACGTGCGTATAAAAGCTCGAACACTGTATATACATACATCCATTCGCATTCACACGTACGTATTAAAGCGAGGCTCAGTAGTTCAACTTTCAACTCCTACATGTGCGGCTGAACTCTATACCAATCAAAACGGCCAATTTATAATTTTTTTTTTTTTCTTCAACTAAAACTACAAAGGTGAATTCATAAATATCCGACATTCTGTTTTATCTTGCCATTTTCTTTTTTCGAAACTGTACTGTGTTTCACACTTAGCCGCAAAATCAAATAAGAAAATAATCTCGTTTCGCAAAGTTACGTTTCTGCGTGAATGCCTACCAACATCACGCCTACGCATGTCACGAATATTTTGCGAATCCACTGTTGCGATAGCATGATGAGCACGACAAAATATCCCGACACATCAGAGCACGACGAAATTTCCTGTGATATTTTTGTGTTTGTGCCTCAACGCGTCACTTCCGCCCATATATTCCTATACAATAATTGTTTGTTTTCGTGAGCTCTACCACCCCTAATGTTTGTCCTATGATTTTAGAATCATCCTGTATAGGCCTACTACAGAAGGAAAATATGCAGGGAATGTTGGATAATCTTGTACAGTGAAACCTCGTTAATAAAAACCTATTTAATACAAAGTTGTAATGAATTCAAAGTCGTCTTATTTCCCGTTAATATTGAGATAGATTTACTTTTAATCTGTATAATAGATAAAATTGTATTTACCAATAAGTTTTACAACGTAATGTCAAGTCCACTGGTAAAGAGAAGTAATGCTGGCGATAATAATGTCGAATTTTCCAATGTGTCGAATCACAAAGTCAACATTTTTATGTTTTTACATTATTTTATAATTATTGCCTGCAAACACCTGTTGGCACATATCTCATTATAACAAACTGCAAAAATCAGGTCCCTTGATATTTGTATAAAACAGATATCACTGTATTTGCGTTCTTTTTCGCGCCCCAGCCGTACCGACACGACGAAAGGTAGAAGCCGAATCTACTAGTGCAGTTCTGTCGGGGCTGCAATTTTGTCGGGGCTGGCGTTGCTTTTTATTCGCCGTTGTGCATTTTCCATCGTGTCAGGGCTGCCGTGCCATGCCCGCCGGGCTATTCTGGCTCCAGCTTCACTGCCTGTTTCCAGAGGATCGCGCATCCAGTCAGCGAGTGGGCACATGCACATCAAAGAGACCGCCGCGCCAGGGCGCAGCTGCTGCTCACGTAATTTGCCCTCGGGTGGCCGACAACACTTCAGCAGATTCACCGAGTAATTTTCCTGAGTCTGTCGAGTTTTTTGCTTAAAATATATTTGACATTTATTTTTCATTTGGGAAATAGTCTTGAATATGTTTTTAAATGTGTCGCACTGTCGTAATTTATTTTGCTGGACGGATCTAGTTTGATTTTTTATTTAAAAATTAGATAAAGTACGCTTCAAAAATCATTCGTTCCCAGATAGTTTCTATATAAATTAAATGGGTCACGTTCTTGATCGACCTCGACGCATAAAGGGAAATAAATAACTATAGGCTATTCACGGTAAAGTGAGCACTTTTGAAAGCTCTCTCATTTGAAATTATAGACTGTAAATATATCTTATTTCAGCCTTAGATGTTAACTTCCGGGTGCGGTGGAATATACACACTGTGTTCATTACTTACATGGCAATATTTATTTTATAAAGGTGGTTAAAGGATAAAAAAATGGCTGAAAGGGATAAGTGACTAGGGCCACAAAAGTGCTCAATTTACTGTGAACAGCCTATATATGTGGGTGTTATTTTCATGTTTTCTCGTAGTAGTGGTTTTCGCAAAATTTTCATTCGCAGAGACCTGGAAAATTTAAGTTACTTTTTGGTCGCACTTTATACTTTGGGAACTTAAATTCTTACGTCACTTTTGTCTCTTGGGCTATATTTTACTTTGCCTCATTTTCGGCAGCACTAATCAAATGAATACACATTTTATAGGCTTTTCACGGTAAAGTAAGCACTTTTGAAGCCCTAGTTACTTTTTCCTTCCAGCCATTTTTTTTATCCTCTAACCACCTTTTTATGTAAATATTGCCATGTAAGTAATTAGCATCCTGCATATATTTCACCAGGCTCGANTATCCTCTAACCACCTTTTTATGTAAATATTGCCATGTAAGTAATTAGCATCCTGCATATATTTCACCAGGCTCGAAGATTAACGTATAAGGCTACAGTAAAATATATTTACTGACTATTATTCCAAATTATAGGGCTTTCATAAGTGTTCACTTTACCATGAATAGCATATAATGGCGCGAACGAAGCAGCGACTAACGAAGAAACGACGCCGGCTCGCATATGTAGGCCATTGTGATGTCCGGCCTGATGGCAGATAGTATTACGAATCCTGCGGATCTCTTGTCGTTCATTGGAACCGCGTTCATTTGTAGCGCTTTCAGAGTATCGATGCATTGCCGAGGACTACGTGTCCAGTCAACCGAACGTCGATTTCGATTATTGCGGAATTACTAGCAACACAAATACATATATAGTTGTTCCCAGCTTGTATGAAACCGAAAGAAACCAGGGCGATCTCTTAGCCGCGTATCAGCTCTACAAGCCATTAACTCCGTAGACTTCTGCTATGGAAGGTACATACCCACGTTGGGAATTAGTTTAATGTGTAAAGTAACGTCTTCGTCGTTGCTCGTCAGCAAGTGTGACTCGCAGACGGCGCCGTGAAACCTGCATCTCTAATGTGACAATAACTGTGCTATACGACCAGGTTTGTCGCCAGAACGGCAATACNGGCGCCGTGAAACCTGCATCTCTAATGTGACAATAACTGTGCTATACGACCAGGTTTGTCGCCAGAACGGCAATACCATGGAGTGTCTGGCGAAAGAGGGAGAGGGGGAAAGAGAGATAGAGAGAGATAGAGAGAGAGAGAAAGCCTGCTGCGTACTTGCCGAGAATTTATTACGACACCTACGCGAAATGGGGCGAAGGTGACGCCGACATTGAAATGAGCGCTGCCGGTAATATTACTTGCAAATAAGGAATGGAGTTCGCACAGAATTTTCTAGGTGCCAGTTTAGATTGTCCTGTAAGAAAGGCTGTATCCTGCGTAGCGGTTATGAATAAGCTGTATACTGACGTGTAAGTATTAAAGAGGGTGTTTATTTAGTCAGTGTTTTTCCATTGCAGTAGCCGGGTCATTATTTGTGTTACTTATCCGCGTTCAACTCTCTCTCTCTTTTTTTTTTTTTTTTTTTTTTTTACGTAAATGGTGAAACTGAAGGTGTGTGGTGAGGAATTATGCTTGGATTTGATTGGAAATTCTCTTGAGAAAATCCACCCCTAGTGTAACCAGTCGGGCTGGAACCCCCGAGACTCGTCTTATGCAGCATCTCTCCTGCTGTGTCTGAAATACTGTCCAATGTTTAATTGATTCGTGCTATTTTTTTATGTAAAATAAATGCAAGCATTTCACAGGACACATTTATTACATTCAATTAAATACGTCGAATATAATTCTTTCGATTACAAATATTCCACACGCACTATAGTAAAATTAACTTCGATAAAAATGGCATATTTTAACAAAAGCATAGAAAACATTTTAAAACCAAATAAACCTACAAATAACTATAACATTAAAAAAAATAACGTTTTCTACTTTTCCAACACGTCAACATTTTCATTGCTTGTCGAGACAGCTGTCCGTTCTGAGTAAATTCTCGGAACTGATGACTCACCTGCTATTAGTACAAATCTTGGGTTTGTTCAAGTGTCAGTACTATTGCAAAAATGTTTGTGTAGTTCTACAAACACTATTTTTGTACAAGTACTATCATTTGTATTATTACAGTAAATTTTCAGTTCGGTTTACAAATTTTTTTTTTTTACTATGTAGTCAGGTTCGCAATGAGCATTGCACGAGCAAGTACGCACTCTTAGTAAGTAGATGAACATAGTAAAATGATTATCTTAGACATGGAAGTGTATTTAAACAACGCATTTACCGCAACAGTACGCACTGCCTTACCAGTACTTTCATCATTTCAGTGCAGGCGAAATGCTGCGGATTACGAAAATCGAACCAGTTTCTCCTTGGAGATGTACGTGTTTCATTTGCTTCAGAGATCTGAAACAATAAGTGGCGAAGTTCGCATACAGAGTAATATTTCTTACGGTTACGAATTCTTCAAATGCAAATTACGCAGCCGAGATTCTATACTTGCTAATGAAAGCTATGGTAAGAAGTGCGTGTAAGAAAAAAGGAATGCTACAAATTATTTTTTTAAAGGATGTATTTTAGTTATTTCATAATTCATGACTTGCTGGTAGCAATACCTCAGAATTGTAATTGGTCGTGACTGCTCTTGAATATTAAGTGAGTCTGGAATTCAGCGCATTCATTTTGTGACAGATTAGACTTCGAACACGTTCACATTTGCGCTACTTCATAATTGTATCGCAATGTATTTAATTCGTACTGATTACATCTGAGTCCTTAATACTTAATAATACAGCTAGAGATCCAATGACCGAATCGCGTACAATCCCATATGAAACAAAGGTATTTCACTGCAACAACAGCCGATGAAAAAAAATGTGGTTCAATGCAATTTATAAAGAACTACACGTTTGCCAAGTNCATTTCACTGCAACAACAGCCGATGAAAAAAAATGTGGTTCAATGCAATTTATAAAGAACTACACGTTTGCCAAGTGTTTCACGATATATCCACGAGGTGTGTAATATTAAACTTTAGTTAACAGTATTGGTGCCGTTAGTTACACGAAATGCAGTTTAGAATATACTAGCGAACCGACCCGGCTTCGCCCGGTAACAATTTCGTTTTTTACAGCGATACTTTGAAAAACAAAAATGTTTACTGTGGGTCATCCTTAAAAGATAAACATATGCTGTCGCGGACTTTTCTGTAGACCTTCTTGAGAGCTGCAATTGTGTAGTATATTAATTTGATGTATCTCTTACGGTTTAGTCAGCGCAAGCCATGTAATCGCCCTAAAAAGCGGTTTTTTTTCGACTTGATTACAAAACGGTTCGACATTTCTCTACTATCCTTACATTAAATATAGATGCATTATACACCAAAACCTTCCTCAAGAAATTTTCTAAATTATGTTGAAAACCGCATCAAAATCCATCAAGTAGTTTCGAAGTACTAAGCGAATACACAGACAGACGCGGATAAGCGACTTTATTTTATACTATTTAGAGAAACGGATGTAGTTTCTTTGTTTGATTATCATTTGCATGACCAATAAATTACTTAGACCCACACTGTTGTTTGATTTGAAGCCCCAATATTTTTTTTGTTCACCGTTTTATAAAGCCTTATTGACGGAGGTTGAGTCAAATGACACGCGATACCTCTTGGTTCGGTTCCGGCGTGGGGCAGCGTCTTCTACGTAGTCGACGGGACGAAAGCACCTCAGACTGGCTTCAGCTTCAAGTAAAACCTTTTTTTTTTTCTTTTTTGCTTAGGGGTACTGTCACGTGCCTTGTCAGCATTATATTTCTAGAGCTCGGTAATGAGATATTGTGTCTGGTTGTTCGACGCGGGATGATTCAGTTCTGCGACTACTGGATCCCCGATTTCGCTGAAGTTGAAACGCGGCCGCACTGCTGACCTCGATCANGATGATTCAGTTCTGCGACTACTGGATCCCCGATTTCGCTGAAGTTGAAACGCGGCCGCACTGCTGACCTCGATCACGTTAGACCATGACTATGCGCAACTCTCGCCTGTCTCGGCTGCGCACGCAACGCCAAGCACTCAGTTACTCCTGCCGGCCTCCCTTAGCTGAGTGTGCAATGGAGAACTAGAATACCGCCGGGTATGTGCAGTATCCGCAGTACTGGGTCTACCGTACGGTTTAAGTAACATGCGGTACTGCACGACTTCGTGCCAGTTTCCAGTNCAGTATCCGCAGTACTGGGTCTACCGTACGGTTTAAGTAACATGCGGTACTGCACGACTTCGTGCCAGTTTCCAGTTTCAGTACGGCTGTTATACTTTTTTAGGGACGAGTAAACTATCAACAACCGCAAAAGAAAAATAGTGCCACAACCTCCAACAACAAAATCAGTGTAAAACCAGTGTAACTTAAAATAANCAACAACCGCAAAAGAAAAATAGTGCCACAACCTCCAACAACAAAATCAGTGTAAAACCAGTGTAACTTAAAATAACTGACAGTGCATCCGGGGTTTTTTTTACAGGGGGTCCTCCCCTTTTTCGCCACAACAAAAATAGAGAAAACCCAAAATAAATGAATAAAGACTTATCACACCTCGTTACTTTTAATATAATAATAAGATTAGAAAGCTAATTAAAACCTTACCCAACACAGTAATCTTAAAAGCCATAGCCTCTTGTTTTTATACTTTATTTGCAATTGAACTTAATAACTTTAATCCTAATTTAACTTGAAATTTAATAATAACAGAAGCCAGCGTTTGATCGGCATGGCTTAACAAAATAGAATAGTTTAGAATAAAAAAAAACTATCAATGTTCGCTGCTTTTAATATTTTCCTGAAGATTAATCAACAATCGAAAATATCTTCGTAGTATTAGCGGATTTTCATGTTGTAGTCTTAATGGAAAATCCACTTTAAGGAGACCTTCTACATAAGTTGGTTGTATTGTAAGACCAGTTTGAAAAAAAAAAAAGTGTCAGTCTACACGAATAGTCTTTATGTGCTGTGAATTTAAGTGCATTTACTTATAAACCTTTACAATAATATAGTAAGTGCAGCGGTAGGATATATTCTAATTGCATGTACCCGACCAAAATATGCACGTAACAGTTTTCGTTACGACTTGTTTGTCGCTAGGCTGGCATTTCAAGAATTTCTTTCATCCGGCAACAGCCTACGGAAACATAGCAGCTACTTCAAAAAAATGTGTGTCCACACGGTGTGTGAAGGCGCATCGCGTGGTCTTCGAAATACTGGGGCACTTCCCAGGTGGATAAAAGAGCTACTAGGTCAGACTCTTTTATCGACTCACGTCTACTGAGATTTTTGTCAGCTCTCCCTGTTTCTCTTCTTATCCCGCGGGGTTGAAAAACGGGCTAAAACACAATGTGCCTGAACTGTAACGAATACAACGTTTAATTCCGACGCCCGGGAAAGTATTTTCACCCAAAACTGCGTAAGTTAAAGCTTAGCTGGTAATCAGTAAAATATTTGTTGGATAAATAAAGATTCCTTTGTTACATTCTTTTGAAAAATTTACGTTGGAAAAACGAAAATATTGCTTTTATTGTTTTCTCACGTTCGCCTCAATAGGGTGTAGGGATGTGAATTTTTTTCTTTAATCAATGCATAATTAATTATTTTTTACCGTAATTATAACTCGAGAAATTAGTTTTTTAATTTTCTAATGCCCTTTTTTCAAGAGATAATAAATTGTGAAAGTAAATTATTGTTCAAGTATGCCGATAAAACTATTACACTTGTTACCAACAATATTCAGTGGAGAAAGTGCAAAGTGCAATTTTGATAATCATCTGTGTTTAAGCTGTATACTTAATATATCACATGCTTATGGTTAAATTCCAACACTGTGAGGAAGGTTGAGGTTGCCAACATTTTAATGTCAAATTACGTTCAGTTTTTGCCTGGCCTGAAGTAAGAAGTATTATGAGAGATTAGTTTTTCAACTAATAATACAAACATAAATGTTATGAATGATTTAGATATTAACCTGCAGTGCTACGTCTGAGAGTCCCTCAAACTATTACTGCAATAAGTCAAGAATCTGTATTGTAATTTCTACGAACAAATAACACGTGCGACGATGAATGTGAAATATACAAAATCCTTGTTCGTCAGATATTTAAGGGCGCTGCCTACCAAATTTGCAGCAACAGTATTTAAATGGGGAATCAATGTGATTGAGTTAAGATATGTGAACAGCTCTTAGCATCTAGGTCTTGAGAGCTCGGGAAACAATTTTGAAGATATTTCTTCCTAGTGCATCAATTTTAAAGATAACCGTTTCAAACAAAAATATGTTTTGCTAATTTTCACGTTTAATTTTTTTTCTAAATTTCAATTACAGAAAAATAATGAATGTGTATAATTAATTTCTTAACATAGCAGTATTCTCTGAGAAATTTGCGTTTCAATCATTTTTGTTTGAAACGGTTATCTTTAAAATTGATATACTAAACAGGTTGACAGTCAGTTGTGTGCGATTATGTAAACCTCATCTTTGATTCTGTGAGTGTGGTGGTGGGGAAGACGGGAGGGGGGGAGGGAGATATCCATGGAAACAGCTATAAACACGATTACCCGCAGAACTGTCAAATTAGTGCACTCGTTCGTGAGACAAGACTGGCCAGTCACGGCCGGACGTTTTACGTGTTTTCGACATGCGGGCCTCACACTAAATAGGCTTAATGCTCAGCGGTAGCTTAGGAAATCGAAACAAAATAATTGGTTTTTTTCTATCGATTAAATCATAAGGATAAAATTATTGAAATTGATTAATCGGTTTTGAATAATCGGTTACACACTTAATTGATTAATATATTTTTAAAAAAATGTTATGTATTACAAATTCTTACCTAAAACTTAAAGTATTTAAACAAGCTTAACATAAAAATACCGAAAAATTAATTCTTGTTTCTATGTTTAAGTTGCCTCAGGGAGGAAACGAGCTAAGTGGACTGGGTTACAACTAAGAATAATTATGCCATAGCAGACGCACTGCTAACTAATTCTCTGCGATAATAATATTGATATGCTGACCTGTTTGTGGTGTTTTTATTGGGGCAGAGAGACAGTGTATTCTTCTACCTAAAATTAAGCCACGTGTTACCTAATTCGGGTACGGTTGGCAAAAAGCTAACGGTTAGCTGGTTTACAGAAAATAGCTTCTTGCACAGTCACGGTCGCTTATCGAATAATAATCGAATAAAATTAATCGATATACCCATTAATTAAAAGAATAAAAATTCTCAAAAATCGATTCATCAGAATAAAATAATCGATTACCGTACTAATCAGTTCGTTATCGAACATCTCTACTCAGTGGCCGTCCATTGGACAGGGGGATGATGTTCCGGGTATTCACGTGGCAGTTATCTCGGCGCCGGAAGTGCGTAATGCGTCTCGGGCGCAGTCCCGGGCCAGCGGTACGTCGATCATCGATTGGCTGCCGTCGACCTCGTGACGTAAAGTGCGGCGTATTTCCTCCCGGAGAAGGAACTGGGTCGTCCTCTGACCTTACTGGCCGTGCGTACGCTCGCTTGACCCCGACTTGAGTTGTTACAGTAATGAGGCAGTGTGCATACTAGTATATGTTAGACTCACATGTTCTTTGGACCTCCGCTCGTCCCACATGTCCTGCAGGACTCACATCTAATAGTAAACACTAAGCACTTGGGTAGCTTCATTCTGTGTCTTTGGGTCAAAAAGAGAATGAGTTCTGTCTGTGGCAGCAATGAATAACAAGTGAATTTGTTCAAGTAAGACATTTATTTGCCATCTAAAAACACATGGGCATAAACAAATGGGAACAAAAATTCAGAAAACTTCCTAAACGGTTTTTAACGCATTGGTACCTAGTACGGGAAGTTTTCCATACATTAGGCTGCAAACATATGTAAATGCTTTTAAACTTAAATGACAACTTCAGTACGCGTATACAATAATATGGTAAATTTGCGAAAAAATTTTTCTCAAGAGTGCAGTCAGGTGTGACAGGTTGGGCAAGTTGGAAACTGCATCTGTAATTTTTTTTGCCATTAACTTTTACGCGAATGAATTTACTCAGCGTTTTTTGAAGGAAACTTGTTTTTAGCTACTGCAGAATGTTTCCATCGTGGTGAGTCAAATTATGTAGTTTCAGTTCTTGTCTTGAAAAGGATAATTTATGATACGCCACAGAAGCACACAACTTGTCTCACCTAGAGGGGAAGACCCTTGAATAGTTCAGGGAATTTTTCCTCCAAAAGCGTCTTGCAAATCAGCCCACGTAGACGTAGTAATAATTACGAATGNAAATTCATCTCACAGCCCGTGTCACTTGGAACTGCATGTTTGTGCTCGTTGTTGTGAAGTGACCGGGACTCAGCTGAACGACCTGCCTGATCACACCTTCAAACATTGAACCAGGGCACGAGCGTGATTGCAATAACACCTTGCGAAAGACAAGTTGCAGAAATCCCCTCCACCGGCCGGTAAATGGGGCCGAAAATATTAAACAACGCACCCGATATAGGCCAGCGTAACACAGGGAGCGGCGTCTTTTGTCGCCGGGCCACTGGAACGAGAAGAGCACTGAAGATGGGTGTGTCCGGCCGTCGTTAACCGCCTCCTAGAATCAGCCTCCGGCAACATGAGCAAGGTGCGGACTTCCCAATTAGATTGTAATAGTAATGGCGTGAGGTAATAATACTTAATATAATTAATTGTCATCTTGGTATTCCATCTAAGCTCCTCCGATCAATAGTCTCATAAATAGTTATTGTATAATCCTTATGTTCAATCTTGTACTGCTGTGCTCTACCTAATCACGGCTCATCATTTAGCCACGCCCATAACACCTTTCAGGTATGAATTGACTAAAATCTAATTCGTAACATCGTGCGTCCTAGAATGAAATATGGTATGTTGGTTTTGATTGTGTCTCACACGCATCGGTGTTATTTTAGACGCTGTCGGTGTTGCACATATTTTATAACCCGCGAGTGTAGTTTGAAGGCAAACGAATTCATTGGAAACATTTATGAAGTATAATTTTCAGCTGTGTCGACAAGAAATTATAGTGACTCACATCTGTCGTGGAAAAGGTACCGGTACCTCATAAATTCCAGGAGTAAGTTTGACGCGCCGCGACATATGGTGATCAGCGTGTTTTGAAACGGTTTAACTGTAGAGTATAAAATTTTTTTCGCCGTTACTATTTGATCGATGGCTATGTCATGTAATTTGGCTCTCCGTCAACAAGACTAGGTGGTGATTTTTGTGCATGAGGCATCGTTTTAGAGATCGCTGGAAAAACACATTTCACGCGTTCTGCCACGGTGAATTAGCGCCCGCACGTTGTGTTACGTTTTTGCGTACAGACAGAAGTGTTAACTAGAGTGGNGGTGGTTACTGGCTCCTGCTGCGTGCACCGAGAATGTACAGCAGTGAGCAAGCGCCAGCTCACCTCGCAACAGTTCCCCCACACGCCACTGGTTCTTAGTGTAAGTTGCGAGGAGGCTGAAGAACGTGCGAGATGTAACAAAGCGAACATCGCCCAACACATCACCGCCTCGCCTTGCTGGATAAATACTTCCCCCGCGGCACTGAAAGAACGTCTGCCGCCGGAGTTTCCAAACTGGTTGCGTTCTTCGGGGGCTAGTTAGTTACGTAAAGCCACGACCTTCAACTTGGGCGGTGGGCGTTCTGCGGTTTAGCTGAATGCCTCGCAGCGAGCGGCCTCTCCAGGGGTCGGCGTTCGTCGCGCAAAGGCGGCGAGTTTCGTATCCTACGTCGAGATGTAGGCCACTCGTCACAGCGACACGTTTCGCGAGCTCAACTGTTCGGAAATCATCATTACCGCTCTACGTTGCTCGTTGTGTGGTGCGCGGAAAAACACATGCATTAAGAAACATATAGTTCATTTGCGGCCCCCCCNGAAGTTAAACACATATAGTCTATTCGCGGTTTCTTCACACTTTTTGAATAAAACCTTTGGAAAAAAAACCACGTACGACGTGTTTGGTTGTTTCCTAAAATATTTCATGTATCACTGCCATTTTATACTTGTGTTAACATAAATGTACACAATATTTGGTTAAACTGAAATTGTACTTATATTTGATCTATAAATAATAAGATTAAATTTAATAATTAATATGAATAAAACAGAGACGGGATATGTGTGTTGGTAATGACTAGTAAGAACTAAGCAATAGTTCTTATGTAAAATAATTTACTACGCGGAGTGCAATCGAATGATGTGCGTTGTCCCTTTGGTGTAATTTTCTATACTTGGTTACGCTTGGTTCGCATGAGGCGGAGAACTTTACTGAAAGTAGGACTCTTGCAGGGCTCTAGGAAAGTTGGAAGTTACCCGGAATGGGCTACAATTCAAAGTAATTCACATGTTACATTTGTCAATGTCTGGTAGAGTATCTGCTTTCTGCACGACACTTACATTCTTCCATCGTGTTGCACGACGGCCTTGCACAGCCGGAGATCGACGGTTTGTGCCGGTAAACACATCCACGTTGTCTGCGATGAGCAAAGCGGAGTCGCAGCGCGAAAGTATCGCTCTTGACTGACTTTTGGCCGATTTCGAGTTTTATGGAGAGTGGAATGGTTATGCCGGGGGCATGGCATCTGGCATGTCGNCGTTCTGCCACGGTGAATTAGCGCCCGCACGTTGTGTTACGTTTTTGCGTACAGACAGAAGTGTTAACTAGAGTGGCCGGTGACTAGGCGAGGCAGTGGAATACAGCGTCATGTTCACGCGAGTTTATTCAAGATTTTTTTTTCTCCCCGTGATCTTGATAGCGTCGTGTTCACTGCGCGAACTTGTTTGTAATATCTTTGCCTGAAGGAATAACACGAGGCGAAGCGGTGATCGGGAAGATAACGCAATAAAATCACGAGGGGGATAGGCTGTATTATATGGTGCTCGTGCAACACCGTATAAATGTGTTTAATGTCAGTTATACTTATGCACATATTGATAACAGTCTACTTGTTTCTGACGCATCTTCGTGTTTAAGTCAATAGCAATATTCAATTTAAATTCAGTCTGGAAAATTGACTGAGTTAACAGTTTTATTCAATGATATCTACGTTGGATGTATATTTCTGTACCTACACACTCTTATTAATTAGATGCTTTCGCAATTAGTTATTAAGGAATGTACAAGTTGGGACTAACGTAAAATAATCTAATTTATCAGCAGTCTTATAAAAAAATTTCAAACTCTTCGGTAAAATAAGTTTTAAATAAAATCCCGTTAAATATTTTGAACGTGCCATACCCTTGCAGAAAGCATGGGAAAAATCTTAAAAATCTAGCTTCGTGGGAAGAGTAGAAAATACTTCAGTGTAGCTGACAGGCCACTGGAACCCCTTAACTTATTATTCCGAGTATACTCGTTCACGTTTGACATGTTGCAGAGCAGGTGAAATCATAGTCGGTGCTGTACAAGTCCAGAAGCCAGCACCAATGCAGACAGCGCCTTTCTCTGGCCAGCGCTATTGGTTGCTTCTTGTGACACGGATCTACTGAAACACTTTCCATATGTTCCGAAATTCGCAAGCACTTGTCACGCAAACGATTTATTATTTTACAACACGTGAAACGGAAAACTAATGTTCACGTTAAGGGGTCAAGAAATTCGAAATCATGCGCTGTTCCTAAAAGGACTGAAACGACCCGGCCATAATCAAAAACAGCCTCGTAAGTAGAGTCGACTCGAAATGGTTACTTCCGCCTTCAACTTGTTGTGAGCGACAGCAGTTTGTAGCAGTGGCGCGTGGTGAAATGTTGCAAGGTAAGCTGGCGTTAGCTCTGTGCTGTTC
The DNA here is from genome assembly GCA_002778355.1 of Clitarchus hookeri. Classification (NCBI taxonomy): domain Eukaryota; kingdom Metazoa; phylum Arthropoda; class Insecta; order Phasmatodea; family Phasmatidae; genus Clitarchus; species Clitarchus hookeri. The sequence goes on along the minus strand of NQII01007102.1, from coordinate 10,407 downwards.
CCTGGTGCTTGCTAGTTTACACTTCCGCCAGTAAAACGCCGCCACAGGACGCGTGTAATGGGTCCCGTGCTGCTCGCTTGTGAGTGGTCGGAATGCATTCAGTTTCCCTGGGTTGCGCAGTGGTTACTGGCTCCTGCTGCGTGCACCGAGAATGTACAGCAGTGAGCAAGCGCCAGCTCACCTCGCAACAGTTCCCCCACACGCCACTGGTTCTTAGTGTAAGTTGCGAGGAGGCTGAAGAACGTGCGAGATGTAACAAAGCGAACATCGCCCAACACATCACCGCCTCGCCTTGCTGGATAAATACTTCCCCCGCGGCACTGAAAGAACGTCTGCCGCCGGAGTTTCCAAACTGGTTGCGTTCTTCGGGGGCTAGTTAGTTACGTAAAGCCACGACCTTCAACTTGGGCGGTGGGCGTTCTGCGGTTTAGCTGAATGCCTCGCAGCGAGCGGCCTCTCCAGGGGTCGGCGTTCGTCGCGCAAAGGCGGCGAGTTTCGTATCCTACGTCGAGATGTAGGCCACTCGTCACAGCGACACGTTTCGCGAGCTCAACTGTTCGGAAATCATCATTACCGCTCTACGTTGCTCGTTGTGTGGTGCGCGGAAAAACACATGCATTAAGAAACATATAGTTCATTTGCGG